>JAOWBP010022850.1:0-23073 GCA_028571105.1 Tragopan temminckii | reverse complement strand
GTTCCTAACTCTCTCATCTTCCTTTGTTTCCTGCTCTGTGACTCTTCCACTCACTAAAGCTCACCATGAGGAAGGTATGTGTGATGATTCCTGAATTCCTGTTGTTCACAGTAAGCTCAGATGTGGCCAAGGGGATCCAAGATGTCAAAGGAAAACAGGAGCTGAAAACAGATATAGGAATGCAGAATTAAATCTGCAGCTGTGTTGGGTTCTGTACTCCCTTCACGTTCAGTCTTGACACTTAATGTCCTGATGATAGTGCGTAGTAATTGTTGCATGAAAACTAAGTGTCAAGGTGCTGGGAAACTAAAACCCTTGAACAGCTTGGAAACCTTCTGCTCCTAGGCTGTGTGTCTCTTCAGGAGGCACATTACCTTGAATGTCCGGTTGTATTGGGTCAAGTGCCGGCCAACCTGTTGGTGAGCCCATGGCTTGTTTTCCTACAACAGCCTTTCCACTTGCCCATTTCTTAGCTTTGATGTCTGTTGTATAAAAAAAGCAACTGGCAATGATTTCTGTATTATTTAGCTTTGCGTATGATTAAAGATAGCTTTCTCCATGTCGATGCAGTTTTCTAAGCTACCACCTCATGATAGTAAGTGCAGCCTCATGCCACCAACAAGCTGTTGGCTTCAGGTTGTAATTCCACTGTAAGCTGGGGCAGACTTTGGCAGTGTGAGACTGTGTGCTTTATCCAGAAATACAGTAATGTGCATTTAAGACAAATGACATCTGATACAACCACTTAAATCAGGCTTATGCTCATAAGCATTTGTCCGGTTTGCTCAGATTGCCTGTACCCTCAATTTCAGTAGTGATTTTTGTATATGTATTATTTTATTTCCCCACGATGCTGTCTCAGACATCCCCTCCCCTCTGTTTTGTTTGAATGCAAGGTAGTCTTGCAGTTTCTAACTCTCTCATCTTCCTTTGCATCCTGCTCTGTGACTCTTCCACTCACTAAAGCTCACCATGAGGAAGGTATGTGTGATGATTCCCAAATTCCCTTTGTTCAGAGTAAGCTCAGATGTGGGCAGGAGGACCCAAGATGTGAAAGGGAAACAGGAGCTGAAAATAGACATAGGAGTGCAGATTTAAACTTACAGCTCCGCTGGGTTCTGTACTCCCTTCACTTCATGTTCTGCCTTGACCCTTGATGTCCTGGTGGTACTGTGTAGTAATTGTTGCATGAAAACAAGGTGTCAGGGTGCTGGGAAACACAAAACTTCTTGGCAGCTCGAACACCCTCTACTCCAAGGCTGCGTGTCTTTTTGGAAGGCACAAGGTTTTGGACATTTGTGTTGGGCCAAGTGTTAGCAAACCTGTGGGTGTGCCCATGGCTGGTGTTCCTATGGCAGCCTTTCCTTATGCCCATTTCTTAGCTTTGATGCCTGTTGTGTAATAAAACAACTGGCAATGATTTCTATATTATTTAGCTTTGCAAATAATTAAAGATAGCTTTCTCCATGTTGATGCAATGGATTTTCTAAGCTATCACCTCATGATAGTAAGTGCAGCCTCATGCCACCAACAAGCTGTTGGCTTCAGGTTGTAATTCTACTATAAGCCTGGGTGAGTTTTGGCAGTGTGAGACTGTGTACTTTATCCAGAAATGCAGTAATGTGCATTTAAGACAAATGGATCTGATACGGCCACTTAAATCAACTCTACCTTCTTACTACCTCTACTAGTGCCCTCATTTTCAGTAGCACTTCTTTGTTCTATCCATATTATTTTATTTCCGTGCAATATATTCTCAGACTTCCCCTCCCCTTCATTTTGTATGGGTGCAAGGTTGTTGTATGGGTGTTGTTCCTAACGCTCTTGTATTTCTTTGCATTTTGTTTTGTGACTCTTCCACCCACTAAAGCTCACACTCATGCGGAAGGTATGTGCCATCATTATGTCTGGAGCAGTAACATGCGCAGGAATTCTGGAGGTGGCCAAAGAGGAGAGGATGTGAAAATATCCTCTGCATGACTGCTGGGAGCTGCTTCACTCGTGTAGGACAAGCTATAATAAGTACTAATTGCTGTTCTGATCTAGCTGACAGCCTCCTGATAGCTCTCCTGGCTGGAAGGCGGGGGGATTGAACAAGATGTGAAGAGCATGTGTTTTTTATATTGAGCTAAGTGCTTTGTCCACACCAATGCCTTCCACAGCTTGAGCAGAGAAGGTCCTGTAATGCATGCTTGTTAACGGAATGCATCAGTTTTTAGCTGTTACTGTTGCAACAATTGGTCTCTCCAGCAGTTGCATGCTGTGCTGGATTGGGCTGGGCATTGCTTTTATTGCCCTCACGCTCTGATTTCCTTAAGCAGGCTGTGTGTGTGGACACCAGTTGGGAAAGGGATTGTGCCACATGTCACACACCATCACACCTGGTTTTCTAAGGGTCAGAACAAGTAGCATCACTTTGGCTGCAATGTATTTATAGAAAAAAATGCACATTCAGGAAAAAAAAAAAAAGTGGTTGCTTGCTTTTTTTTCCCCACCACTACACCACTATTGGTATTTTCATGGCTTAATATGTATTTTGAGAACACGGGGATAGCAAGATTTCTATTGCACTTGATTTTATAATGTGTATTAAATGCCAGATCTGGCAAGACAGTGTATGATTAGCAGACTGGTAATACATCATGCCCACCAGAGCATCTGCCCACCAGCCCAACTCCACTGACCTTTAAATGCCCCTCCCAGCCCCTCTCTGGATGCCCACACTTGATCCCACGAGTCTGAGAGCAGGAATGTGCTCTGTTCACTGTCCTGCAATGGTGTGCCCCATGTAGATGGTGAAATCCTGGCTACTGGGGAAATAAGTGCCAGCTTCTCCAAGCCCACTGATTTCTGCAGGGGCTGGGATTTCTATGCACATGAATATGGGTGAGTTGTCTGTGTCCTTCTCACGTTTTCAAACCTATGGGTCCTAATGGACCTGACTTTAATACAAGTTAATCCATGTGCCAACTGATGGTAGTTGATTTTTAACACGACTGTGTCATTCACTTGCATCTCATCTCCCAACACCCTCCCTCCCGTCTCCCCACAATTTTCTGATAGACACCCATTTCCCCTCATATTTCTCTTTTAATCTTATTAATGACTTTCACCCCCTTTAATCACCTCCACCCTGGCTAAAAAAAAAAACTTGCAACTTGTTTGTTTCTTTTTTAATGATCCTCTCCTTAGTGCTCTAATTCTCTTATCTTTCTTTGCATCTCCTCACCTGCTACTTTCCTCTTAAAGAAGTCCATCAAGCAGGTATGTGACTTCTGAATTCCTCTGCGTCAATGTGAAGGGTTATTGAGTGCTGGAGATTCAATTGCGATTGGCCATTTCACAATTGGGTTGTGCTCTGAAATGGGACAAAGTGGAAACATCACCAAAAAAATTAAATAAATAAACAACAGAAAAGCCAGTCAGTAACTCTGATATTATACTCAGGAATTCGAAGATGGTGGAAGGAACCAGATAAAAGCACAAACATTAATGATAAACTGTAACTTCAGCTTCCTTACACCTTCCATCAGTAATACTTCCCTCCACCTTGTAACGAATAATTATGAGGACAAGCTAATTGATGCATGAAAAATGTAATAACATTTCTATAAACAGTATTCTAAAGTGTCAGCTGCAGCGATGGCCACTGAGTGGACTCAGAGATTTCCTTGGGCTGCTGACAGGAAAGTTACAAGGTTTATTCTGTGGAAAAGCAGAAACTGAACTTGTAACATCCTCTACAGTGTGCAAGTGATTCCGTGTCATTTTTGGGTAGCTTCCTGAGACCAGTCACATCTCAGTGCAGCCCATCCCAGCTATTCCCCTTTGCTGTCTGCAAAGGGAGGCCAGCTCAGCTTCCTTCAGTTGTCTGAGGCTGGGGGAACGTCTGATTGATTTTGCATGACCAAACGCTTCAACATTCATGTGTGTGCTGCTTACCAGCTTCCTCCTATTCTCACATCATCTCATTTCCCATCCCACTCTTCCCATTTTAGCTATATTTGTTCATTCTCCTAAGTCTTTTCTGAGTGTGGCTTGCCCAAGCTGGGGCACCTTGCTGCCGTACCAGTTGCTCTGCACGCTCTGCACCTTCTTCCCCTGCAGTCCCAAGCCAATTGAGCAGCTTCCCTGGTCCTGTGTGTTGGTCTCTAACACACTTATTGGCTTGGAGTCTGCACAAATTATTAACAAGATGTGATTAAGTCAGGCCTTACAGCCTTCCCTTGTCTATTCCCTTGGAACCGTCTGTCTGTAACGAACAGAAAGGAAGGTTTATAAAGGAGATGTGAACACAGAGCCTCTGAAAGCTGTTCACACTGCTCTGTTAGTATTTATATTCTGTGCTATTAATGCTGCCTTTGTCTCGCACATCTCTGCTGTTGTGACCTAGGTCCTGCATGAGATCAGAGCTATTGCTGCTGTGTTTCTTGCCCTATTTCTTTTACTTTTCTTCACTGTGGTGTTTTCCATCTAACCAACAGTGCACGCAATATCTAAATCCCTACGTGTTAACCTGAGGCATTTCTGCACATAGGAATTTGAAGATGTTGAAGCACACCAGAGTCATGAAGAATCAATCCATCCCCTAAAATTCACTATCCCTATAGCAAACAGATAAAACTACTTGTACCTGCAGTGGCACCTTGCCAAAAGCTTAGGAGAAACTCTGTGTAGACCTGAATATTTCCTTTTCTGTAGAGCTAAGCCCCAAATCTGCCAGTGGTGGATCTCAGATGGGGCAGCTTCAGGTGGAAAAGGAAAGATGCAAGGCTTTCCCTGCAGTCACTCTCATACCCTCATATTTATACTCCCACAAGGGCATGCACACAGCTGAAACAGGTTGCACTGCACACTTGTGAAACTGTTTTATTTAAACTTTAGGGTCATGGGTGATACTGAAGTATTTCCATATTTGCATGATTAAATGGCTGCAATCCACCGACATTCAAATTCCTTTTATCCTTCACTTCTATTACATCCCCTCCCTGTGTTCTTCACACTCCACTGTAAATGCTCTCCTCTTCCACACTTATTAACACTCTCCCTATAACCTAGTATGTAAAAGATACCCCTTTCAACCTGATCTTTCCAACGTTTGAGGTGATCCCTTCCTGAATAACTTCTAATTCTTTTATCTTCCTTTCGTATCCTTTTCCCCTGACACCTCCTACTAAATGAAGCCCCCCCTCCAGGTATGTGATTAAACTTCTAAACTCCCCAGTGCCTGCCTGCTGGGACAGCATGCATAGGAATTGAATACAAGGTGACAAGAGATGATAACCAAGCTGTTAATGATAACTTGCACCTTGCATGCATTTTGGATATATATATATATTTTGTTTCTCTTTTTTGGAAATGTTATTAAAAGCTGAGAAATATGTACGCTTTTGTGAAAGGGTAGATCAGCAGAATGCATCCTTGTGGAATGGGTTAAATCCTGTGCTGTGATATGAGAATGAATATTTCATCCTATGGTGAAAGCTTCATTTCAAATCTCAGGGCAGAATTTGACCCATTGACTAAACGCAGGAAACAAATACTGAGAGATTTTGCACTGTTTTTCTATACCTGCTTTGCAAAATATTCAGTAGTGCATGTATGGCTGGAAATCAAAAGCTGTCCCTCAGATCTGCACCGCTAATCAATTCTTGCCTTGCTAAAATTAGAGGAATAAATTGTAGACCCGCACAGACTTTAATCAACATTTTCTTCCTCTGAAGTAATCAATTTGAAAATCTCCATTGCAAATGGATGTGAAGCAGAGCAGTAAATTTACACAACTATCCAGACAGTCTTCAAGGAAGGAAATGACATGGGCCATAGATCCATAACAGAAAGTTAGCTGAGTGCTGACGATGAGTTACAGCAGGTATTTCAGCAGGTTACCAAACACATCGTGTTAATCTGAACGGGCTGGAATGCTGCTGTAGAAAATGATGGATCTGATAGTGCCTTGAAAGTGCTCTGTTCATGTGCATATTTCAAACCAAGGTAGACCTTGGTACATTGTGTTGTCAGATGTGCTTTATGCATAAAATGCTCATAAGTGCTTTGTTTAAAGCATTGCACTGTAGTCATAAATCATTTTCACTTGACCAAATTCCTTTCCTTTCCCGTGTCTTCTGTTTACATGCTATTTCAAATGTAATTAACTTATTTTCTCTCAGGTTCACTTCTCAATATTACTCCCTTTTCCTCTCTACTTCTCCACCCCTTTGGCTCGAAAGCTCTTTTGCTTCGTGAAATAACAGGTTTCTCGTTCTCATTCTCTTATTTTCCATTGCATCTTGTTCCATGACACTTCACACGTGAAGTTCATGAGCCAGGTATGTGACATGACTTCTGATTTACTCTGTGTAGTTGCAACACAGGTGTGAGTGTGTGTGAACAGGAGTCCTGGTCTGGTAGAAGAGAACAAAGCAAGAGAAACAAATATTAACTGTTATGATCCCTTGCAGCCTTCTTCTCCTTTAATCTCCCCACTTACTACTACTTTAACCTTACAGCCTCTCCAGATACCTTTTCTCGTTGCCTTAATTCACTAATCACTTCATCTTTTCCACTCACACATTCCCTGGTTTCTTTCTCAGGCTTCCAAGAACTTTAAATATCTGTTCTGTTTTCTTCCTTTTTTTTTCTTCCCACTTCCTGTCTTTCCATCGCTGCTAACACCATGACGCAGAAGAAGCCCCTGAAGAAGGTATGTGATGATACCTCTAAAGACTCTCATCCTTTTTCTTTTTCAGAGCTGGGGAAACAGTGTTGAAAACACTGACATTGTTCAAGAGCACAGGTAGCATGGGAGGGAAGCAGCCTCTCTGGATGGCTTTGGACAAACTTGGAGAAAAGAGTTGTTTGTTTGCTAACCAAAAAGGCTCCACAAAATAGGTACAGCAGCGTGGATCCTGTGATCTTAGCTTCACTGCAGTGACCTCAGGCTCTTTGTTCTTTGGAGCTTGTGGGTCAGCACATCCCTTGGGTATATAGATACGTATGTATATATATATAGAGAGAGAGCCCTGACTAAATAATGACCCACAACATGTGGCTCAGCAGGGCTCAGGTCTTCTTCATAAATGGCTGCTGTAGTCTATTGTTCTGGAAAGACAGAATTGAGAGACAAAGAGGTGAAAGAGTGAGTCCCTAGATGACGGTTCAGGGACTTGGATATTTTGTTCCCATTCACGTGAATGTTTCTAGCTGCTGTTTGGATGCAAGAATACCCAACATTGTTGGATTTGGGTATGAGTCTGAATCTGGAGCTATTGCTTTGTCCTTACTTCTACGTAACTAAAGCTGCAGCTTTCATAATAGACATTCAGGAAAGTCTATGGGAAGATGGATATGTTTTGTACCTGTTCTCATAAAACCTGCCCTTGAGCTCCTTACAGGATGACGCTGAAGACCAGAAGAACAGTATTTCAGTGTCAGATAGATAGAAAAACAAAGTTTCTGTCAGGGGAAACAAAGATATTTTTTGAGTTCAGTTTACAACTTGTTATTTCCAGGTGTGCTGGGCAATGTAGGGTGGAGTACATTACAGGACACACCTTTACATGTTGTGAACCATTAAATGAATAATACGAATCTGTACTTACATAACTGGTTCATGATTTGGCATTTTCCTAGTGGGATGAGACACTATGTTAAGCACAATTGTGTCTGGCTAAAACGTCTTGCAGATGTACTGCATCTTACTATTGCTTCGTATTTACGTATGGCTGTTGTAAAGAGCTAGACACCCTTCTCTCTTTGTTTCCTGTTTTCATTCGATCTCCAGAGAGCCCCAGGTTCCCAGTGTAGTGGGGAGGGAGCAAGGACAGCTGCTTTTAGGAGAACAGTGCTGGTTGTGGATTGACTACTGTGCTTCTTTTCTTTTGCTTTTATCCTTCCACCTACAGCTGATGAAGAAGGCGGATACTATGATGGTAGCTCGGTGTTGTCTTAGGACAACAAAGTCATCTTTCTAACATCTCACTCTTTTTTGTTTGTTTGTTTTTGTTTCTCACCTGATTTTAAACTCAGGAACTGGGCCAAAACTTCTCTGCCGCAAAGAATCGCTCACTGTGTATATCCAGTCACTCTTGGGAACTCTGTGCATCCCCACTAGGGTAGCAGGTGGTGAAACCCAAGCTCTAGAAGCTTGTTCTACTTTTTCAGATAGATCCCATGTATCACATCTCTCATTATCATAACCTTCCAATCCAAATAATTAGTCAAGTCTCTCTTAAATTCCATGGGCATGATTAAAAATGGAGCTTGGCCTTGTGTAGATATGCCTCTCTCATCCATCCTTGAAGGTCAAGCTTTTCAGGCTGGAATCTGCAGATATTTAAATTTCTGCTCCAACCACATGCTTAAAATTGTCCTTAGCACTGAACATACAAATAAATTTATTCAGACTAATGGAACAACTCATTTGCTGCTTAAAATAGTAAATTTTTAAAAAATCTGGTTAAATAGGCCCTGGAACACATAGATAGGAATGAGAATCATGAAAGGACCAAATCTATGAAGGGTCAGTTTTGCTCTGGTATGTGGGCAGGTAACTTCAGCCCCCAGAACCAAATGCAAGATCAGTTTAAAGGTATAGGAAGACTCTCATGGACTTTAAAAGCCTTTGAGGTAGCTAAGTTGTGTTCTGGTGGCTTCAACCCCTAGAATGCTTGGCCAGATGTTTCCAAAGACAAAGCCCAACACCACTGGGAACGATTTTTCTTTTTCTGTGATTTCTTGTTTTGTTTTTGTTTTTGACTTTGTTTTAATTTTCTTGCTCACTTTTCAGGATTTTATTTTTTATTTTTTAATTTTAGGGATATCCTCTGAGGACCTTTCAGAGCCTCTCACATCACTTTTCACTTCAAAATGGGATCTTTTCCTCTTTCTTTCTCTCCTTCTTTTTCTTTCCTCTTATTTTGTTAATAGCATACTGTTTTTCAAGGACACACTATGGGTTAGAGATGTTGTTTCTCAGCAGTGGGGCAAAGGAGGGTGTTTAGGGATTTCTGATTGAAGCAAAGGCAGATCAGATGGATTTGCATAAAGAGGAGTGTGGTGGGAATATCTCACAGATTGAGCAGGAGAATGCAAGGATGTGTTTACTGTGGTGTGTGTTGTCTTTGAACCAACTCTTTTGGAAACCAGAAATTCAGAGACTCTACCTCTAATCACCATGTCAGTGAACTCGGATTTCCAGTGGTTCTTGCCTTCTTTAGGCAGGAATGTGTATGGGATTTTGTCACAGCCCTATGCTCCATGGGCAGAATGAGCACAAGATCAATCAAAATCCACCACCAAAAACAGGAATTTGCTACAATAATTCCTGTGTATCAATAAATTTTGGCCCAGTTCCTTGACTCTCTCGTGAAAGATGGGGTATCTCAAAAGAAATCACATCTCTGAGCTCCTTTTGGTGCATTCAGTATGGACCATGCTGGATCATGCACTGCAAAGGATATCTTAATTAATGCTCATTTTTATATCTTCTGTTTCTTCATTTTCCCCTTTTCTGGTTTTCTGGAGGCACCTTTAAATATCCTAACTACTTTTTTTTTTTTTTTCTTCCAAGAAAACTAACCAACCTTTTATTCATACATTTATTTATTTTTGACAATTGTTTGTTGGTTTAATTACATTGAAAATGCTGATTTGGTGGAAGCTGAAGCCAAATTCACCCAGTCATTGACAGACAGATGTCAATCCTGGCACTCAAGGTCAACAAACAAAATCCGTCGTCTCCTCTCCTCTTTTTTCTCTCTGAAGTGTTACTAACTGACAGCCTTAAGTTAAACAGGAATGTTTATGAGAATTACCTGGCTATGTCACGAGGGAAGGGAATCCTGTGTGAATTAACATCCCTGTTAGACTGGTTAATCATGACTACTTCCACTGTCCAGTTTGAAGAACAAAAATAGAAACTTGTAACCTATGTTTTAATAAGCTCACTGGCTATTTGAAAAGTAAAAAGATTTAAAAAAATAACTGGAGAAACACAGAAGTACATTTTTGCCTATCTTTCTTCAGGAGTGATTTGTGGTTTCCTTTATACAGGCGTTCTAAATCTTTTCTAATTACATGTTATGTATTTTATTAGCACTGCTCTGGCATTTAGAGGCCTCTGCTGAAATATGTTTTAATGGGCAACATTCTTGTAGTGAGGAAAGTGCCTCCCTCAGAAATTTCATTACTGAAATTGATACGTAAGAGAAAAGAAAGCTTTGCTTCTGATCTCCTTTATTCATCACTCACATCTTTTCTCTTAATTATCCCAGTTGCTCACTTTCAGTCACTTCCTCCATCTCTGATTACGGAATATCCTTGCGAGCATCTCCACTAAATATTTTCTAGTATCAATTTTTGCTATTTTCTCCCTTATTATTTTTGATTTTTTTAATTCTCTGTTTCCATTCCTATTCAGTTTCCCCAGTCAGTCCCAAAGTGGATGCAAATGAGTACTTGATTAATTAATTAATACCGTATAGTATAATGTAATATATGGTATTCTATTAGGTAGTATAGTATCTTTCTCTATCTTGATATGGATAACCAGGCATTCACTCCTGAGGGAAGCAGGTTTCATTTTTCCTTTACAAAGCTGCCTGTTTTTACCAGGTTTAATAGACTGTGAGCTTTTTACCTCTGTTCCTCCCACTGAACCAACACAGGGAAAGTCTTGTACAGCAAAATCCAGCATCCCTGAAAGTTCAAACGTAGCATGTGGTTATGAAAGTCAATCCGAGCCCCTGTGAGACTGGGCCAGGATAAATACATAAGATTAATTCACTTCTATTTGTGAGAATAACAGTACTGAACTTATTGGCATTAGACTGGGGCTAATAACTAAAGTATAAAAGGCATAGCAGGAAGGGGGATTGATCGCAAGCACAAATGTTAATCAAGAAACTCCTAAAGACAGCACATTTCTGAGAGCCAGGAAAAGGTCACTTGTTGCAGGGGGACACCTCTGACTGCCAGACTCTGCGATGGCTTAGCCCTCCTTTCAGGGTATTACACCTTTCCTGGAGATGCAAAGATTATTTCCATTACCACTTATGGAAATTTTGCTCACTAAGAGAGGATGGTCTTTCCAAGCTGGGTTTGATGGACACCAGGCAGTGCAGAAAAAGAAACATCCTTCTCATGGCATCAAGCTATCTCCAAGATATGTGTCTTAAGCTGTCTTAGGAGTTCGTGGGCACAGAGAAAATACATGGCATCAGTCTTTTTTTCCCTCCTGCCCTCCATGTGAGGCCTTTAATCTAAATCGGCCAAGCCTATTATATCAGTGACTCCACTACAAATCCAAGCTAACTTCCATGAATGAAGGGCTGATTGATACAGGCAATGTTTTCTTCCACCTGAATGCCCAGCTGTCCTCCTTAGAAGTTGGTCAGGACATTTTGAGAAAAATAATTTATCATTTACATGAAAGCACTGCCTTCCAGATGCTACATTTGGGACTTTTATACAATCTCTTGATTCTTTTCTGCCAAATTCTGTTTTAAGGATAAAAACAGATTCACTCCCAGCAGAAGGGGTATGTGAGCCTGTGTGTTTCTTTTGGAAGTGTTTGTGATTTAACCAGTTTCTTTGGGATGTTTCCCCTAAGATTGAATTTCCCTTCCCTCCTTTTACTTTAGCAATTGGCATGATCTCTGTTGTTCTAACTGTTCTCCTTCTTTTTCCCTTCCTGTTTTGCTCCATGTTTCCAAATACAGAGGAGAAGCCCAGAATAAAGTAAGTACGAAGGGTAGGGAAACCTTGTGATCGTATTTCTGATCCAGCTGAAGCCTGTAGTGTCTATTACACAAATGGCCATCAGAAGCCTTTGTAGAACCCTCCGCCATGCAATTCCCTGCATGCCTTTCCAGGACATTTGCTCCTGCCAGGGGACACCTTAGCAACAGTTACTGGCCAGGATCTTCAAACCAGTTCATCATAGAGTTGGGGAAATGACAAACTGTCCATGTCCTACAATTTCCAGTGGAAATGAGGTGGCTTGGCAGTATACTCTTTGTGAGAGCCTGTAGCTGGGGAGCAACCCTTCCATCCAGGATTGCTGACTGCTGGAGGAATGGCAAATATTGAGCTGGGCTGACTAGCGCTTAACTAAGTTTTCCTAAAGATTTTCTGGCTCTGGGTTCCAGCACTTTCCCTTTCCCACTCTGTTAAACACCCAGAACAAGAGTGCGTAGATGACAGCCTTGTGGGCCACTGTGTTTCTGTCTAGTAGGGAATGGCCATAGATATGGGGAATGGAAAGTGTTTTCACAGATGACTTGCTGTTTTGCACAAGCCTCCATGAAATTCAAAGGTCTCTGGTGCTTTCTGGACTCGTTTTCAATTGACTTGCTGTTTCACACCTCTGCATCTCCATTAACGTTTCTCTTTGTCAGCATCATTCTCAAGGGCAGATCAGTTCAGAACATGCCTATTTTCTAACATGAAAATCCTTTTTTTCTCTCTTTTCTCTCTTCTCTGTCTTTTCTCACTTTTTTTCCCTCTTATTTCCCCTTTCTATTTTCCCTTTGCCCTTCTGTTGTTCCTTTTCCTATTCCTTTCCTTCTCTTCCCTTTCCCTTTTGATTTTGTCTCTCTGCAGGCTAACTGCTCCTAAAATACCAGAGGGTGAGAAAGTAGATTTTGATGTGAGTATTCCTGAGGCTGTATGTGTTTGCCTGTCTGTGCCTGAGCTATATGTATGTGCAAACCCACGTAACTCCACCTGTATTGAATATAGATGAAGATACTGTCCAGGACAGAATGAATGCTTGCCAGTGTTTTCCATTAAAGGCTACCCTCTCCTCTTTGAAGGCCTCTGGATACATTTGTGGCTAATATGGTCAAGACAAAATCTTTATCACTTGTTTGTTTGTTTGTTTGTTTGTTTTTACTCCTTGAATGTTTGGAGGAAAAGGAGCAAGAGGCTTAGGATCTCTAAGATCCCCTGTCCCACCGCTATAAATGATCCAAAAGTTACTGAGAAGTTTGAAATAAAGCAGGTCTATGCTCAACTTTTGCTAAGTTTCATTTACCTGAAATGAAAGCAAAAGATTAACAAAAGAGATCCAAATACTTTCCTAGAAAGCTGACATGAAATTGAAAAACTTCTGGTGTTGAAAATCCCTGCAGAAATGTCTGCCTTACTCAAAAATGCAGTGGCATTTTCCAGGTAAGGTTCGCATCCCAGTCCTTTGGCTGAATTTTGTACATAGGAGGATGCTAAGCAAAGCTAAGGATAAAACTCTATGCAGTGAAATAGAAGCTGTGGATTCTGTTCCCTTCTGGGCTTCTGACCACCACCTGGGTGAGTCTCTGAATGTCTCTGACCTACACCAACACCTACTGAATCCAGCCCATAGATAACTGCAACACTTTCTGCTTTTGTTTCTGTGTGTGTTGGAAGAGTGCTGGGAGTCTCCAGACTGTGTACCTAGTGCACTACAGGCTTACTGAAAGCTTTCCACTGCTCTTCTAGGACATCCAAAAGAAGAGGCAGAACAAAGACCTGATTGAACTGCAGGCCTTGATTGACAGCCACTTCGAGGCCAGACGTAAGGAAGAAGAAGAGCTGGTTGCCCTTAAGGAGAGAATTGTGAGTCCTTTTACTGCTCATCAGTGGTGCTAGATGAGAGAAAGATGAAAATTTAAACCATTAATCTTGTTACTTTGGTAGCGTTGCCATACATAGAAATGATTCATGTCACCCCCAAAATTGCTTGTTCTCATGTCTGTTTTCTCACTCATCTCCATTTTACACCTGGTAATTGCACGTCAGCCCCATCCTGCACATCCTGGCAAGGAAGCCGATGGCTCACTGTGTACCAAAACTCTTGGTGATGGGGACTGTGAGAGGCAGATGAAGCCACATGGCTGAGTTCGAGCCTTTGTCACTGCTTCTTGCAGGAGAAGCGCAGAGCTGAAAGAGCAGAGCAACAGAGAATTCGGGCTGAGAAGGAGAAGGAGCGTCAGGCACGGCTTGCAGTAAGCATCTTCATGTCTCTTTTTGTTTCAGCTCCATGTAGAGGAGATTTCTAGAGATGGAAAGAAATTATGGGTTCTGTCTATCTCAGTCCAGAGAAGAGATGACCAACCATCCTCTTAAAGCAAGGGCAGGACATGAGAGTTGCTAGTACTCACATGTATTTTACCTGATCACACTCCCTGCAGTGACAGGTTGCTAGAGAAGCTGAGCATCTCCCCTAAAGTAACTTGCTTCTATGTCTTGCACTCTGCAGGAGGAAAAGGCACGGAGAGAGGAAGAAGATGCCAAGAGAAAAGCTGAGGATGATCTCAAGAAGAAGAAGGCTCTGTCCTCTATGGGTGCCTCATACAGCAGCTATCTGGCAAAGGTAAATGCATGGATCAAGTGTTAAACCACTGGGTTGACAAGAAAGAGTCTGCATTATAAGCTGAGAAAAAAAATTGACTTTCCTTCTTATGGATCCCTAGCAACTTGTCTTACATGCTCTGTTAATGAGCTTATTTCCTTCAGCTGCGTTTCTGCAGTCTGACATGAGTTGATGTTCTGAAAATAGGCTGATCAGAAGAGAGGGAAGAAGCAAACAGCTAGAGAGACAAAGAAGAAGGTCCTGGCAGAGAGGCGCAAGCCCTTGAACATTGACCATCTTAATGAAGACAAGCTGAGGTAACACACTTACCCTCATTTACTGTAATGTAATCCATTGAAATTCGGACTTGCTGTGCTGGGGTCTTCTCTAGCAAAAGAGTGAGGGAGAGGAGGAGGCTTTCCTTGAAATTCTTCAAGGGAAATACCAAGTTTTTCTTTTCCCTGGTCTGAAGAATAGAGGGGGATATGAGACATGAGATATTATTGAAATGGCCTGTCAGCTTGTCCTAATTAGAATGTCAGCCAGTGGACTAGGCACAAACTTTAAACCCAGCTCTGAAGTAAGATGAACAAACTCACAGATTGGTTTCTACTATCACAGTGTTCCCAGGGTAGTTAGAGCTGCTAAGTTATGAGTAAGAATACCACTGAGGCTGGAGGCTTGGGAGCTGAGTGTTCAGGTGCAGAGCAGTCTTCACTTGATGGCCTGGACTCTACACAGTGGAGTTTAACTTCGGCCCTGGAGCAGATGAGATTACATAATGACAGCTGCTCTGCTCATCTCTGAGGCATTTGGACATTCGTCCTTTTCATCTAATTCCCCTGGACTCTTTTTTATCCTTACAAGTTAAGGGGAAAATTAAATCTGGCAGAAGTATATTAGTGATGGGTACGTGCAAAAGTAGAAGGCTAAAAGGTTCACATCTGAGGAAGTGTGACTTTGACTAACTTTCAGAGTTAAGTAGCTTTCAGAGGCCAGAAGAAGTTGGCAGGATAATGCATGAGTGGAACTGAACAAAATGTAAAATACCTCACTAATAGTGATGTGAAAACTGTAAAAAATACATGATGTGATGTGTTTCTCCTCTCGCCATTTCTCTGTAAACACACAGGGACAAGGCTAAGGAACTGTGGGACTGGTTATACCAGCTGCAGACTGAAAAGTATGACTTCACTGAGCAAATAAAGAGGAAAAAATATGAGGTGAGTGGAAAAGCCATTTTTCTAATGATACCAGCTTCAAAACAATAAAATCTCCAAGAATCCTCTGGCAAAAGCTGTGCAGTGGCAAAATCATTTGATTCTTCAGTGATCTTTTGGAATATTTAAGCAGAAATGCACCTGGAACTATAGTCCCCCTGATGTACTTGGACTGGATTTCACATTTTAGGCTGAAATTTCATAGATTATCCTCAAGGCTTTCAGTGCCCTCTTGGAAAGCCAGTGTTAACGGAAAAATGCACCTACTCAAGCACACTTTGTTCATTCTTGTTTATCTTCTAGGTAACAGTGGTACAAAAAAAATCAGAGTCTCAATTCACTCATCTCCATCACAAAGTAATGTTTTTATGTGTCTTTGATTTCACACTTGAATGTTTTATGTCCCAGACAAAATCCCTGTGGACTGAGTTCTCTGGAGTCACTGAAACTGTCTCCAGGCAGGAGCATCTGACTGCATTGTCAAATGGTAACAAAAAGTGGATAGGTTTCCTTCACAACATGTTACCTACACCAGGTTTCAGTGGCTGAGAAATCCTACTGGTTCACCCTGTCTTGCTCTACTTTTAACTCCCAATTACACAGACACTCATTGACATGAGCAACACCAATGTAATTATCTCAATCTCTCTTAGATTTTAACACTACGTTGCAGGCTGCAGGAGCTTTCCAAGTAGTAAGTACAATGAACTTGTCTGTGTAACAGCAGCAGCAAAGGCTAGCAAATGCATGAGCCTGCAGCATGGTCAGAGGTCAGGTGCCGGACAGAAACTCGCACTTGGCTCCAAGTGCAGAGAGAAGAAAGAAAAATGCATCGTGTGACTTCCTTCACTTCCTTTTTCTCTCCCTTTGTGTTCTTTGAAAAGAGATGAAGTGATTTAGGAGAAGGGTCAGGATCTAACAGGGTTGCAGCTGAATAACTGAGCACGAGGCCCACTCAGTTCGTCTCTACAAATAATTCTCTGTCCAAACCTCTGCTTTTAGCTGAGTGCAGGAATTGCTACAACACATCTGGGACAGAAGCAGAACCTTAGGGATGCACAAGAAGCATCCTGAACCTCATAGAAAAGAGTGGTATGGAGTGTGGGAAGAACCTTCCCCTCTGGCTTAATGGCTACCCAGATCCAAAATACTGAAGAGGGTTAGCTTAAGGATAACAGGTCATCTGAATGTTAAACAGCCGGAAATAAGGCAGTGGCAGGTGTGTTGTGCATGTTATGGTGACGAGGTCTCTATGCAGACAAGTGGATGGGTAGCCAATAAGGAAAATCAAGGCCACGGAGTGCAAATAATGGCAAAGTAGAAGGAAAATGCACAGCTGAGGTGTTAGAATTGGGAGATTCTAAGGGAAGATACAGCAGGGAAAGAAAGTGAGGAGAAAGGTAAGTGAAAACAGCAAAGAGAATGAGGGAGAGATGAGAGAGGATGAAAGGGAGAGATGAAGGAAGGAATCGGAACACACAGGAATGGAGCTGTTCTTTGGCTCTAGAATCCGTTGCTCTTTGGTGCTTCCTTGGAGAGTGAGTGTAATGGTCACTATGGCAGGGTTGTCAGTGAAGGTAAGTCTTAAGTCCTTGGGTCAACCTGAAGAGTGAGCTGGTTTTCCTCCACACTTGTGAAAAACAGCCAGTTACCACAAACAGTTTAAACTGCTGCAGCAGATATTAAAAATGCCACGAGTAAGTACAAAAGCAGCTGATGAGCTGCTCTTTCCTTCCTTGTATTGTCCTGTTCCTGCTAATGTTTCAGTCTCTTCTTTTGTCTGTTTGCCATGGAAAGACACAATCCAGGAAATATCAGTTGTTGGGCCAACCCGAATGTATGACTTTTTACTTTTGTTCTGCACGCGGGGAATATCAAACACTGCTTTAAATATTCAAATGCTGGGTCACTGGTTCTTGGACATGCAGAGGCAGTGAAAAACTTTGAAGCATACCAGAAGCAGGAGCAAAACATATGTCTTGGCCAAAGATATAAGGTAGAACCTTGACTTAGTTACAAATGAGAAGGTGAGGAGGCAAAAGAGGACTGCCTGTCACACTCTCATTCTCTGAGGCTTTTCCACTGCATTGGGTCCTGGGATTTCAGTAGTGAGTCCAGGGCTATGGGCCAGGATTGTGATGCTGAGGCAGGCCAGAATGTGCTTATGCTGCAAAAGGTAGGTGTTTGCTTTCCACGCATCATGTTGAAATCTAAGTCTACCCACGGCAAAACAAAGTTAGACATCTTGTCAGGCAGATGCTCCAATGGCTCGCAGTCACCAACAGAGCTTGGGAAGATGTTCAGAGCCCCCGCTCCAACCTTTTCATCTGTGGCTGTTGAAGCTCTCCTTAATATTGCCATCTTCAGCGCCTTTAAAATTAGATGAGTAGCTCTAATTAAATGAGTGACTAAGAAGGTGGTGACTTCTGCAGGCTTCTCACCTCCTGCTCTGCCAGCTAACAAAGGTGTTCTGGTAGAATATATGGACTCCATTCCTGATGTCCAAAATCTGCCAAACTTCAAGCTTATGTTTTTCCTAACATGTGGGAGTAGAGAAAGAGTGAGGAGGTGACATCAACTCATACATGGTGAGGCCATGAAAGAGCATTCCAGTTGGTCAGAGTGACCCTCATTCCAGTTCATCTGCCTGCAGTTCGACTTGTGAGTTTACAGTAGATTAATCTGTATGGATAGGGACTTTAATAGAAAGGACTATAGAATTCTAGCTCTTCTTTCTGTTGAAATGTGAAATTGGCTTAAAGATTTATCGCCGAGGAGTAACATTTCTCTCCTTCAGGAAAGAGTAAGCTTTTATTTCAAAGGGAGTATTAATCCCTATCACAGGCACCTGTTCCCAGCACTTCAGCAGGTAAAAGTCTCCTCTCTGTGATGAAACAAAGCTTCTTTATCCCTAAAAACCCTAGTCATGTGTGTTGTTTTCAGATTGTCACTCTCAGGAACCGGATTGATCAGGCTCAGAAACAGTAAGTACCCATATCCCCTTCCAAGCTCCTGGCTGGGGATATCTTCTAAGTGTTCAAAGTTGTCACTTCAGCCTCAACAACAACATTTTCTTGTTGCAACGAAATGAGGCTAAAGATGGAAGGATAACTCCCATTCTGCCTCACGCTGAGAAAATGAAGGGCAAAATGAAGTGAACATAACAGCTAGTAAATAAAAATCATGTTTCTTCATGCCATGCCTGCACAATTTCCATCTGCTAATTGCTGGGATTTTCAAACACCTGACTGAGATGCTTTGAATACACAAGGAAATATAAATCTTGTTTACGAAGGGTAAACAAGTGACTGCTAAGAATGGCGTGTAACAAAACTAACATCACAGGATTATACTGTTATAAGTTCTTTTCACTCATCTCTCTCCTCCCACTTTCCTTCTTCATATGACTTCTATTTAATCTGATTTTCTCGAGTCTCGTGTCTTTAACTATTTTATATGTTTGCAGTGAACTTGTGGGAGACTAGGGCTAGAAGAAACCTGGGAGATAGAGCAAGTAGAAAAGTAACAGACACAAAGGAGGAGCTGCAGAGAAGCAAGGGAGGAGAACTCTGCACTGATGGGATGTCATCTTCTCAGTGTCTCCTAACCTAAGCAAAGCAATGTCAGGATGAAATGGTGGTCTGTGATGACAGCTTTGGCTGATAGGAGTGACCTAGGCACTGCCTCCCCGCCTCACCACATAACCTTGCCTTATCAGATGAACTGGGAGCTCAGCTGTCTGTAGGTGCCAAACATAAGACTGGATCTTCCCGTGGTATTTTCTGTACAGAGCTTTAGACTGATAAACCACAACAGAATGTGCAGCTGCAGAAAGGTGCAGTGGTTTGTCTGGTGTTGCAGCTCTTTTGAGGGACGCTGCAACCTGTACTAATAATGCATAACTGTTCCCCAAAAGACATGATACATTCTTAGCACAGTATGACAATGTTTGAAAAAGTTGCACTGGGAAGCCCACAGCTCATGAGATTTCTTTATATTTGAATTTCTATCCAAAACAGACTGTAGCATTCCAAAGCAATGTCTGCAGATGTGTTATACGAGGATCAAGTGATCCTTTTGCTTCAGATTTTTATTAAGTCTCCTTAAGCACATTCTAAAGGTTAGGCGTAACATCAAACATTACAGGCGTTTGTGGAGATAAAAGGACTCTGCCTTCATTTGGGGAGCTATAGAGTTCCCATACTGGATTTTGAACCTGTGGGAAAGTTGGCAAAAGCAACACAAAGATGAATTTAACATGAGCAGAAAACTTTCAACTGACTCTCATGCAAAAGGTCATTTTTCAAATAGGTCGAGTCTAAGCTGGTCTTAAGGTAAAGTATCCACTATATGTACTGTCTGTGTCACTGTGTTACATCATTCTATAAACACAGCTAGCATTCTTGAACAGATGAGGCAGCGCTACAAAAATCTCCCCAGATGTGTTTTCCTCATCTTTCTCTGCTCTCTGGAGAAATCAGTGGTTCCAAAACAGGTATCTTTAATGACAGCAAGGCCCTACTATGTTGTGCCTGCTCCCAACCCCATGTTCTTCCATGTCAAAGATGTGCTTCCATTTTGCATGTGCTTTGGGTTCAAGAAGCAGCTTCACTGTCCTGTGTGTGTGAGATGGGTTTGGTGGTGTGCTGTGCCCCAAAAGCCAAGATTTTGCCAACGGGAGCCAGTACAGAATCTAACCTGACTAACTTCATACCTGGTCCCTCTGTGGCTCCAGGTGTGCCAGTTTCTCAGTCAGAAGGTAAGTGGCTTGCATGCAAGATTGTTCTTCTGTATGCAAGAAGATAATGTTTGCAGAGAATTTGCTTTGTGTGGGAACTGTAGCTGGACTGTTCCTACATACAATATGAGCAAGATTGGAATATTGAGGGGCCTAAAAACTTTGAATTATTTTGGATACTTGCTCTAAGAAAGAAGTTACACCACCTGTGCTAGAGTGAAACACTTTTAGTTGTATTTAAATTACTGTTCAGCCTGTTATCTTAACTACCAGATAGCTAGGACTGAGGAACTTGACAAGAGCTCCCTGATGAGAAGAAAATTTTCTTTAGAAACACATTCAAATCCAGATCAAAGCAGATCTGAATTCAGGAGACTTCAAATCTGTGACAAGATAGTCTTGTTGTTTAGTTCTGAGATTGCTTGGACTTCTGTCCTGTTAATGCAGGAATCTGGAAGGGTCCACCTCTTCCAGGAATGCACATCCTGGTCTTTCACTAAGACTCAGAAGTAGAAAATCTTTCCACAACATCCACAATGTTTTCCTCAGGATGTGCTCTATAATGGGTGTGCCCAGCATGTGAAAAGCAAAAGCAGCTCGATGCTAATCTGAGAGTCAGAAATGAGTAGTGGTCACAGAATGCCCTACTGCTTCCTTCAAACTGACATGTTTTTCTTGCCTTTTGTATTGCAGCAGCAAGAAGGCAGGAGCCAAAGGCAAGGTTGGTGGGCGCTGGAAATAAAGAACCAGGCAGAATGGCCCTTAGTGATGTGCCGAAACCCTGCTGGTCTCCTCCTCCTTCCTTCACAAACCACTTGTGTTCCCGTGCCTCAGCGATAACTAAAATTGCAACATCAGCCTGGGTTGGCTATTGCTGCTGCTTTTCTTCTTCCTGGAGGGGTCTGGTGGCTTCCTCAGTCAAAAGGAAGCAGGTTCCCTTGGGAACTGAGGAGACTCCTTGCTGGCATCTTCAATTCCTGCTGAGCATGTCCTTTATCCTCCTGACACCAGCCCTATGCTGTCCTGTAGATTGCTGTGTACAAATCTCTGGATTTTGTAAATAAAGCGCAACCAGTACCTACTTCAACAACAGTTGAACGGTGTTTTGTATTTTACTTAATGGAAACCAAGGGTTAAACCAAATACTTATCTAGCAATATTTGATCTGGCTCTGCAAATGGGAATGAGGTTCAGTATCATTAACCAAGAACCAGGACTCAGGGCCAGACTTACAGCCTCTATGCAGGCAGATAAGAAAACCCAACTCTGTTCTGAGGGAGCTCATAATCTATATGCCTGTCTGGAAGCCAAATGCAGTTGAAGCAGACTTAAAAATGTGAGTGATGAAAGGAATCAAAGATTTCGGTGTGGGGAAATGAATCCACAGAAGTAGTAGCTTTCAGCACATGGCATTTCTTAAATGCAGATGTCACAGCACAGCAACAGAGCACTTTTAACTCAAATATTACGCTGAAATGTTTATTGAGGCAGTTAATCAACATATAGTATTGAAATCCAACGAAGAGACACAGAACAGCTGCTAACAAATGTGGTTTTTGAGCTGCTGTGTGGAGCTGCTCTCCTCACCAGCCTTGGAGGCACTTCATTGGAAGGAAGCCTACCACAGGTTTCCCACCTGGTTTCCTACTAAACTCTTGGTGCCAGCTTACGTTCTCTGGCCTGCATACATGCTGCAGTGACCACTGAGGAAAAGAAAATCACAGTGCTGTCATGAAGACAGCAGGACGGACATCCAGTAGGGTTTAGAAAGCCTTGCTGCGTTGGTAGGGCTGGTAAAAATGAGCCTGCTTATGGTCATCCCTGTGAGAAGTGACATTTCAGGGTGAGCACTAGACAAAATCTCTTCTCAGAAGGAATGGTGGGGCACTGGAACAGGCTGCCCAGGGAGGTGGTGGAGTCACTGCCCCTGGAGCTGTCTGAGATGATCACCGTGGAGATGTGGCACTGAGGGATGTGGTCATTGGCTGTGGTGGGGATGGTTGGACTAGGTGATCTCAGTGGTCTTTTCTAATCTTAACGATTCTACGGGAAGAGCTGGCCTCCGACCGCCAAATGTTGGCCTCTACGGGCCGGGCTTGTGAACGAGCCCCATTGTGGCTGTAGAGGGCAGCCTTGAGAGGAGTGCCGACGTAGAAGCGCCGAATCCCACCCTGTCGCCGCTCCTCCGCGCCAGCAGGGGGCGCCAGCGGCGGCCGTCGCCCCACGGTGCGCCGCTCTGTGGTCGCAGCACTTCCGGGCCGGGCGGCGGCCATGGCGGCGGGCGGCAAGAAGGCAGTGTGAGCAGGCTGGGCGGCGCGGGGGGGGGAATGGGGTCAGCGGTGTAGTAATGGCGCTTGGTTGCTTATCGGGCCTTCTTCTCCCCTCAGGTACCCCTTGTTCCAGCTGGGCGGCCCCCAGCTGCGGATTTTCCGCCCTAACTTCTTCATGTTGGCGGTGCGGCCCGGCGTGCCGCAGCCCGAGGACACCGTGCAGTTCCGCGTCTCCATGGAGTGAGTGCGGGCGGAGGGCGGCACGCCGGCCCAGGGAGCGAACGGCTCCCCGTCTGCTTTGTGCAACCTGCTGCTCTTTACGTGCCTGTGGGGATGAGGGCGAGGGACTGGAAGGAGCGGTCCTCGAGAGCAGCCCTGCAGAGAAGGACCTGGGGGTCTTGATAGATGAAAAGCTTAACCGAGCCAGCAGTGTGCCCTTGCAGCTCGGAAGGCAAATGGTATCCTGGGCTCCATCAGAAGAGGGGTGGCCTGCAGGGACAGGGAGGTGATTGT
>JAOWBP010022830.1:0-23074 GCA_028571105.1 Tragopan temminckii | reverse complement strand
GCTGTGCTGGTGGGAAATAGTGGGAGATTGGTAATTGTTTTGGGGTAATTGTTTCATGGGAGGAGGTTCCTAATGGATAACTGCAAACCCTCATTGATCCTAAGTCAGCCAAGTCTGCCGCGGCTGGGCCCTGTTTAGCCAAGCCAGGTGATTTCCCCTGCATCCACAGTGGGATACAAAACGAGTTTTGATGATTTTATTGTGGATGCCCCATCCCTGGAAGCATTCAAGGCCAGGCTGGATGCGGCTCTGGGCAGCCTGGTCTGGTGGTTGGCGTCCCTGCACATAGCAGGGGGGTTGAAGCTAGATGATCATTGTGGTCTTTTTCAACCCAGGCCATTCTGTGATTCTATTTCTATCCATCCTTCCATAGGCTCAGTCATCCTGCAGTGTTGGGCATTTTCTGAAACCCTGGGGTGACAACCAAATTGCCCTGGGATAAAGGTGCTATCTAATACCTCTGCTTAATGAGCAGCTCGTTCTGACTTCCATACCTCACTCATGGTTGAAATGTGGTGCTTATTCTTAGTGTAACATTAAAAAAGAAACCCCACCTTGAAATGAATTTTTTTAAATACAATTATGTTGTGAGGAAAACATTCCACATTCAGGCTCTGTAAAGAGCGTGTTTCAGAATGATGGTGTAAATAGATTTAAGCAACAAACTATTGTTTGAATTGCTACTAGTTATTAAAACCTGGAAACCTTGCCTTTTGTATTCTGGTTTCTTTAGTGCCACAAGTCATCTTGTTCTCTCTATGCTATTATTAAGGCTGTGTGACAGGCACAGTCTTTCTCTAGTGGTGGAGAATAAAGTGTTCTCTGTTCTCTGTGCGTGTACAAGGCAGTGGTCACAATCCATTTTCTGAGTTAACCGGGTTGAAAGAGTCAAGTGCTGGGATGAGTGAAACCTGCTTGTTCACAGGCATGGGAACTGAAGGGTAATGCACCGTAAGGAGGTGCGCTTTGATCAGTCGTGGTCAACGCTGACCTCAGGGGAGTCCCTTAAAAACAAATAACGTGGTGTGAAAATGATGCAGTAGTCAGTATTCAGATCTTCATCCTAAAACAGGACTGGATGTCAGTAAGTGGATCTGCTAAATACTCCTTTGGACACTACAGCACCCAAAGCGTGGGTAGGTGTGCTGGAGACAGAAACTGGCAGAAGTGAGTGGTGAGTGAGGATAATACATCACTCAAGACCTAACACTTGATGACCAGTCTGGAGCAAGAGATGTGAAAACCCTCAATTTCTTACAAGTAATCAGATCCATTTCCTGCTTAGCTTCAGGCTGTAATTGAATTCACCCACCTTGGACTGTCACAAAAGTAGTTCAGGATCAATGAGTGTCTTAGGTTTTGTTTCCAGTGCTGCAATGCCAATACCTGCCACATAGAGGAAAGCGATGTGGATGCTTACCAGCTGCTATCCATAGTAGTGCTGTAAAATTTGAAAACAAGGTCACATAGACATAAACAGGGCTCTACATGGCCAACTGTTCTGGGTGACTTTATCTACATCTCTCTTGGCCCCTGACACCTTTCTTTTCGGAACACGCTTTAGGGAGAAGCAGTTGTTGTTCCACCTATTTTGGATGCTTTTCAGCTCTTTGAAGCACACACTGCAGAGAAGATATTTTTTGGCCTCATTCGCAGTACATGCTGAGTATTTCTCTTCTGGGAATTAACTTCAGGAATGCAGAGTTACTGCACACCAGTAAACTCATAAATTTGGTCTATTTTATGGCTAATACTTTCACAACTATTTTTCTAAGGGACCCAAGCGCATAGCTCTAGGTCCAGCTCTTGCAGGGTGATGTTAAAGCTGCAGGGCCACGTGGGATGAGCGGGGGAATTGGGAAAGCTCCCCAAGGGCTGGGCTGGGGAGCTGCAACACAGCAGGAAGCACAGACAACAGGGGAATGGTTTAAGGACTTCTGAAGAGCAAACCCACAGGTTTGGGAGGCAGCAGTGAAGGAAAGCTTCACAGTGCTGCAAATTGCCTGGGCGAAAGAAGAAGGGAGCAGGCGAGACCCTTCCCGTCCTTCCTGAAAATGAGAGTGCAGTGCCTCGGTACTGCTTGTCTTTTAAGAGGCTCTTCAAAGGTTTCTCCACAAAGAACCCAAACTTTTAGATCTCTCTCACTGTAATCCGAACGCTTTGCTGGACTGGCCCTGGAAGAAGAGATGCTGAGACAAGGAGCAGCCCCAGATGCCCTCTCACAACCCTCAGGGTCCCAACTGCTTCTGGGGGCTGCAGAATCACAGTCCCAGTGTCGCACCAACCTCCCTCTGCAGTATTGCCAGGGTGGTAGACCCAATGCTTGGCTTACAGAACCAAAAAGGAGCTGTGAAGACCCAGCCAGGTGGCTCCTGAACACCCAGCACCAGGATTCAGGGGAAACTGAGGCACAGAGGAGTTCAGGCATCCTGAGGGATGTAACCAGGGGAAGGGCATGCCAGGGTTATACTGCAATTAGCACTGCTTTAAATTCTTCTGCTGGCAGTCCGCTGGGCAACATCTATGGTCCCTGTCAATTAGACTAGATTACAGGATAATCCTTGCTAATTATATATTATTATACACCAAGCAGTTATCTCCCTATAAAAGGTGCCCCTATCATAGACAGGCACTCTTCCCACAGCACAGCCTGCCCAAACAGTAGGATTGCTTTTGTGCAGCCACTGGTTTGCTTAAACTGAAATTTTCACATTGTGACACAAATGGAGGGAGGAGGAGGAGGATGCCTCAAGCCCAGACTCCCCAAACCCACCACAGTGCTGGCTTTGGGAGAGAGCTCCTCCCATGGCCGGAGCCCAGGAGATGCTTGAATAGGGCTGCGGGCAGCACAGATTTGGAGTGATCCTTAAGGCAACGCCATCCTTTGAACATAGCAGCCTCCCATGTTCCCCAAGTGCCCTGTTTCATCTCTGCACACCCAAACCCCAGGAGCATGGGGAGGATGACCTCACTGTCCTCTGGGCTGCGACGGCCGGGAAATGGGAGATACTGCTGCTTAAAATAAGCTGGGAAACAACAGCTCCCCGTAAACGCTGTCCTTGCATTTTTAATCACCCATATGCTGGATCCATTATGCTTTCCCAGCTGGCGGGGCTGGTGGCTGCTGCCTGCTCAGCTGTGCTCCATCGGGTACCTGCAGGGTGGTAAAGGGGTGGCAGTGGGCTGCGGGGTGTGCAGGGAGCACAGATTAGAGGAGCAGAGCTGCCTCACTCCAGGCATTCTTTGAGAGAGAAGAAAAATAATGTGAAGAGTTAAAGCAGGTTCAGAGCTGGACTTCATGGCCTCTGAGTGGGACACGACCTCGCTGGGGCTGTAGTGTACAAACCCTGAACGTGTCCCATTTGGGAACACCTGCATCTGCCCCACCTTTGAGGAGCATTTCCTCTAACAAGCACCTCATCCCTGAGGCAGGCTGCTTTCAGCCACAGGATGTGCTGGAGAGAGAAGAAAACAGCCCTGGATGGAGTCACTGAAGCAGTGGGGTCTGCACCCAGTGCCACTGAAGGAATAAGCTCAGTGCTGAATATGGCATCCCAGGGGTGGGACATGCACATTTCTCTGGACAGCAGTGCCAGAGCCTCACCCCCCTCTCAGTGAAGAGATGAACACAACATTCTTATTAAAATTAACTTACAAGAGCAGTACAGCTCCAGCCCCCAGTTACACCCCTCCTTTCTCCTGCCAGCCCCCTCTGTTAGCTCTCTGTATAGCTCACGTGCTGCACTGCATCACTTCTTGCAGTGGTGAGCAAACCCCCAGCATCACCATCACACTCGCAGCGTGCACAGAGCCCCATTGATGGGAAAGGTTGCCTGAGGCCAGGAGGGTGGCAGAAAGCCCAGCACCCGGGCAGCTACAAGGGACTTTTGTCCAGCCTGGGAAGCACTGCATGGTGACCTGCAGCATCCCATGGACAGGGAGGTGTTCCAGAACCATGGGGATGTGGCACTGAGGGACATGGGCAGTGGGCATGGTGGGGTGGGTTGGATCTCAAAGGTCTTTTCCAGCCCTAATGATCCTCTGAGATATGGTGTAAGAGCATCCAGAAACACCACCCAAAAGCACCCACGTGTGCTGTACCCATCACCGCACACCGAGGGGAGATGCTGATGTCTGCGGTACGGATCCACAGCACCCACACCAGTACAGATGGGGAACATGGAGAAGGTTTGTTACAAATATTGCTATATTTGGGGGTAGTTGCTACGTTCAGGAATTCAGCAATTGACAGGATTACTTCCAGCCATCAGCAAACAGTGTTACTTTCCCGAAAGTAGAGGCACCAGAGGGAAAACAAATTGAAGCAGGTGTGGGAATAGTTACAGAGCATAAGAAGTGCATTCCTGAGCCAAATGGACAGATTGAGAGACAGAGGAAAACTGATGGGAAGGAAAATGGCTGCCTACCACCCAGATCTCAGGCGTGGGGATGAGGTGGAGGTTGGGCTCAGGCTTTGTTTCACCATCTCCATTTCAGCAGCTGTGTTAGCACTAAACTTGGGGCAAGGGTGGTTTTGGGGGCCACGTTTCCAACCTGAGTTTGCTACAGCAGCACGAGCCCAACCACAGCAATGACCATAAGCAGCCCAGCCAAAATGCAGATGCTGATGAAGACGATGTCACTGGTGTCCTGGCTCTTGGTTTCGTGGGCATCCATTGCTCCTGCCCCCCTGTGCTGCACATCCACCATGTTTTCTGCCTGGCTCAGCCTGTGTGGGTCGGGGCCAGCAATGAGGGACACGGAGGCTTCCTTCCTCTTGGGCTCACACTGCACCTCGTACCGGTGGATGTCCTCCTGGTCACCCACCGAGAAGTCGATGTAGAGCGTGCTGACGATGATGGATGTGTTGTTTCGTCTCTGCAAGACAAGGCTTGAGACTCCTCAGGGCTCATCTCCACAGGCTTGTAGAGACAGCTCTGAGCATCCAGCTGACAGCAAAGTAGCCCAGCATCTACTGGGAGGATGGGAAAGAGGCCAGCAACTCCTCCCCGCAGCTGGTGTGACCAACATGATGTCATGGAATCACAGAATCATTAAGGTTGGGAAAGACCTCTAAGATCACCCAGTCCAACCCCAACCCCTCCCCACCAACCATGTCTCTCAGTGCCACATCAGTTCTGGAACACCTCCAGGGATGCTGACTCAACCACTCCCTGGGCAGCCTGGGACAGTGCATCACTGCTCTTGCCGAGAATTTTTTCCCTGTATTCAACCTGAACCCCACCACCAGCGCAACTTGAGGCCATCACCTCTCATCCTACTAGCAGTTAGCTGGGAGAAGAGACTGACCCAAGCTCACTTTCAGAGAGCTGTAGGAAGAGAGGTCAGCCCACTGCCCAGCTTGCTTTGCAGAAAGGTTTGCCAAATCCTTACCTGAGACTCAGTGCCGCACGTGTCAAACCGGGTGTGTATCCTGAAGTGTGAACCGACCACTTGAGCCACACAGGAGGGCATCCCCAAGTACACCTTGTTCCTCTGCAGCTGGGCCAGGGCCTGCACGGGGATCTGGATGTGGAAGTCTGTCCGCGTGCAGCTGATGTTCATGGGTACGACTGTCAGGAACAAAAAGGAGACAAGGGCGAGCTGTCACCACTGCCACCTTTTGTGCTTGCCGTCCCCATGACACACACAGTGGTGGTGGTGGGGACAGTAGGGACACCAGCCTCACGGCTGTTACACATCGTGCCACAGCCATGGCTTGGGGACTGATGTGACAAGTTGTGTTTTCAGGGGAAAAAAAAAGAGTTATTTGATACAGCAGTGGTTTAGCCCTGCCTTGCACTGGGTCTGCACACTGCGAGCTCCCAGGCACTGGACAAACCCCATCTCTTTGAGCAGAAAACAATGGATGCAGGAAGGAACCAGGGAAGAAAAAATGCCCCTCTCCTTTAAAATTCATCCTCGCCGAGCTCAAACCAAGCACTTGGACAGTAATGAATTATTGAATTATTCCAACTCCCTCTGAATCTCAGCCTTATGAAACTGGTAAGATGCAATAAAAATCAATATGAAAAAACAGTGTCAGTTTGCTACACTTAGTGCATTATAAAAACCATTAGAAGATTTACCAAATAACTAAAGTGCATTAGATGAAGAAGAGGAGGAGGAGGAGAAAATGGATCCTCTCTCCTTGCATGAAGGCTCTCATTCCAATGGCTGTAAATCACACACACCCCGCCCAAGTCACCTCGTGGGCCCAGACAAAAGGAAAATATCTGCAGGAGTGAAGAGTTACAGAGACTGAGATGCCCCTTTCTCATGTTTCTGTGGTACTGGGAATGACACATAGCCTACTGGGTGCCTGGTACAAACCTTACCCCTCCCCAGCCTGTAAAGGCTTAGGATATAGCTCCATCCCCTCTCACTGCCATGGCTACATTCCCCAAAATCCCTTCTGCTGCTCTCCCTATGACGTATGATTCTGCTGCTGAGGGATTAAAGCTCCTGCACCCAGCTCAGCTGCTGCAGATCCAGTGCTGCAATACCAGCAGCTCTGCAGGCAGGGTGCTGGGCTGGGCTGCACACAGATGCTGCAGCTGCTCCTGCATTCCATGGACCCCAGGCTCATCCTGTGCTGAGTGCAGGCATGAATCATGCCCAATGCATGGGTCAGCTCAGATGTAATTATCTTGAAATACAGCAAACACTGCACTGAGGTGTGATGGCACCAACACAAAATGGCTGTTATGGAAAGTGGTTTTGATGCACGAGAGGTACGCAAACGCCTGGCCACCTCTCCTCGGACTTTCATCCCTTTGTCCCCATTCATTGCAGGGGAGTTGGACTAGATGATCTTTAAAGGTCCCTTCCAACTCAAACAATTCTATGATTCAGTGAAAAATCCCATGGTTCTTACACTCACTGGGATGAGCGGATGCCTTACCTCCAACGTAGGCAAGGGAGAAGCCCCGCTTGGCTGTGCTGCGGTCCGTGTGGAGCACCAGCAGCAGCTGATGGCTGCGGGAGGTGACAGGCACTGGGCTCTCCCTCCCACACCATGTGCCCAGCAGGGAGGCGTTCTCAGCTCCGCCATCAAAGGCATCCAGGCGGTCGTAGTCACAGCCACTGGTCAGGCTGCTCCGAGCCTCCAGCTCCAGGTCCAAGAAGAAGACTTTGATCCGGTAGCCTGGAGGTAGCTGGATGCTCCACTGACACTGGAGGTTGTTGGGGTAGAAGTTGGGGTACTGAGGGCTGGAGAAATTTCCCTTGATGGTGGTGTAGACTTCCTGGCATTCACCTGCTTAGGGAAAAAGCAGAGAGGGAGGAGGAAAGGATAACTGAAGTCTCCTGGCTGATGAGTGCTCATCTGTTTTGTTGCTAAAGCCTGTTCTGCCCTCCATCTCACTGCTACTTAGTGTCTGGCCAATGTTCACCCAAAAGTTTTAGGGAACGGCAGCATTTGAGGGTGCCAAGGCCATGGGCATCCCAAGTTGGAAGGGATCCATGAGGATCACAGAGCCCAATTTCTGGCTCTGCATCGAACCACCCAAACCCTACATCTGAGAGCAACACCCCATCTCCACACCCTTCCCACCATCCCCCAAACCTCATACCTGAGTAGAAACGGGCCTTAAAGCCCCTGCCCACGATGTTGAAGTCTGATTTGAAGAGGATGAAGAGGTGTTGGGTAGAGGAGATGATGCGGGGCGGGCGGGTGCTACCGCAGTAGCGACCCAGGTGGGGGGCAGCAGCGGTGGGGCCATCGAAAAGAGCCACGTAGTCGAAGCCACAGCCTTGGCCACCCTCTACTTGGAAGTCAGCAAAGATCAGAGTGAGGGGGCCATCAGTTGCCCTGATGCTCCAACGGCACTCTGCATCATTGGGGTAGCTCTCGGGGTACCGCGGGCTGGCGATCTCCCCAGACAGCCCCGTCAGTTGCCCACCACACGCATCTGCAAGGAGGTACAGCCATCGAGGTCAGTGAGTGGATGGGCACGGATAGACACTCTCACGGCCATCCCCTTCCCCATTACCTTTGTGGTAGGTGGCAGCAAAGCCACGCTTGGCCACATGCCGGTCAGAGCGGAAGACCACAGCCATGACGTGCCAGGCAGAAGCAAAAGGTGGTGGGGCACTGCGGCCACAGAAGGTGCCCAGAAGGTTGCCCTGGTCCCGGGATGCCCCATTGTAGACTTGGAGATAATCGTAAGCGCAGGCGGCGTGGTACTCCAGTTCAAAGTGGCTGAAGGAGAGCAGGACGGAGGAGCCCTCGGCCACCACGATCAGCCAGGTGCACTCTGTCTCATAGGGGTATGGCCCTGGGAAATTGGGGCTGGAGAAGTTGCCAGAGGGTGCTGAGAGCACCCCGCCACATTTGATGCCTGATGACAGGAAAGAGGGGTGGGAGGCAGATGTGATGAATCCCTTCTAGGACATGCCTAAAAAGATGGTGGGCAGTGGGACTGGACTATATGGGATGCACAGCACCAGCTCCATCCCACCACAGCTCCATCCTAACACCAGTGCTGTCAAAATACCATCCAGACCTAGAAGAGGTGTCCAGGGAGACCTGCAGTACACGTGTTCTCCCCACTGCCATTTTTCCCTCCGTGTAACTTCCTCCTCCACCCCCCTGCAGCCCTGCTGAATGATGGGCTCTCGCTCTTGACCATTTCCATGAGCTCATCCCACTGGTCCACCTACAGCTAAGTGGCAGTATCTATTTCTTGCTGGGAAAAAGTAAAGAGTAAGTTTTAAGAGAGCAGTGGCTACACCTTGGCTGGTTCGCAGCCAGGAATATACTCTCCTTTTCCCAGAAGCTCCAGGGGGAGAAATCCAGCACCTGCAGGCAAGGCAGCACGGCTAAGGCAGCCCCATCCTCAGTCCTGTGCCAGGAGGCAGCTGCAGCATCCTGCCCCACAGAGACTCTGGACAGGAGGTGCTCCTCAGCTCCCCAATTACATGGGCTCTAAAGAGAGATGTTAAACGTAGGGTTAGCCCATGGGCATCCCATCCCTTCAGCTTTTTGACACCTGCCCAAGACATTCCCTGTGTACTAAGGTGGTATTGGTGAATTCAGGCTAGGAGATATAGGGATGAAGGGTTCAATGTGCTTCACAGTGAGTTGTGCATGTAGGGATTGATTTTCTAATGAAACCTTTATACTGAGACATGATTATAATGAAATAAGGCAGGGAGGGAGCCAGGGCTGGATGCATATGCTGCACAGTGGGCACAGACATCACATCTGGGAGGGGAGCAGGCTCTGTGTAGCCTATGGGGAACACATGCTGGTTCCCAAACATGGCCGCATGCTCACTGCCATCCATCTGGGTCAAGCATGTGCAAATCAATACTCAGCCATTGCATACTACTGTCCATTATGCTTGTCAGTGTGGTGACCCGGCAAGGGAGGGAGCCGAGGATGTGCACAGTGCTGCACTGTGAGCAGATCTGGTGTGCATGTGTGCACGAGCAGCAACGCTGGTGGATCTCTGCGCCTTGCTAATTACCAGCAATAGGCAATCAAGCCATACGGGACTGTGCTAAAAGCCTGATGTTACCGGAATTCATACCCAAGAGGGAATCCTGCAGGAGGGCTGGGTCACTGAGGATGGGGTGCCTGGGCTGCTCTGCATTTTGGGGAGGGATACTGCCAGTTGGCTGAAACAACTGGCTGAGCTGTCCCACCCCAATGCCACGGAGTACTGTGGCCTGTGCCCAGGGTCACACTGCACAGATAATGTGTGTGCTTTGTTGCACACACAGCAAGCTGCACACGCATACATACAAACACATACATATATATGTACATACACACCAGGATATATGTACGTAGAACTCCAGAAGTTAACAAACCCTTCAACAAAGTGCCTATAGCCACAAGATGATGCCTACTTACCACCTAAAATAAGCATGACCGGGGACTCACCACCCCACGTACCTGCACACCCAGTGCAGCTGAGCCTCCCCAACCCCCGCTATGCACAGAACCTTACCTCCACTCGGGGCCACCCTGAGAACCGTGCAGAACAGGGCCAGAACCAGCATGCAGCCCATGGCCCTGCGCCCCATCCTGCTGTCACCACCACCCGAGCATCTCTCCGGAGCTGTCTGTCCAGGAGGGAAAAAATAAATACGGGGAGAAATAAATAAAAAGCAGGAGGGCTGCAGAATTAATAGTGGAATGAATAATTCATCGCTTGTTTGAATTAAGAGCAGCAAGCAACTTGATCTATTCCTCCCTTCCTTCACTCGGTTTTAATGATCTGGATCAAATGTCCCAAGGATTTACACTATAGCAGATACCTTGTCAATACACTATATTTAGAAGAGATATTAATGCTTCAGATATGGTGTATAATGGCAGTAAGTCTGGGCTGACAATATGCCCTTAAGGGGCTATGAAAATAATTTAGTTCGCCAGGCAAGACAGCAAACCAAAATGGGAATTTCAGGCTCACCACGGAAAAGTACCTCAGGAATTAATGTGATTTATACTGTAGCACAAGCCAACTGTTGATAAAAGCTGGAGACACCGGCAGCACCCCAGCGTTGGGCTTCTCGCTGCCTGCCCAACAGCACAGTGCCTTCACAGCCCACGCTGCACACGGCCACAGAGGCCTGGCAAAATAAAGCCAGGTGTGGGAGAGACCTCTGCTTGAAAAAAGGCACCTTCCAGGCGGTGGGGAAAGAAGCAGCCAGTGTCTCCAAATCTCAGCCGTGGAGATGAGTTGCGTTTATTAATTAAGCAATGAGGATCGATGCCTGAGACATTTCCTGTGGATTAATGATGGGCTGGGAGGAGCCGATGGCCCGAGGTGCCGCTAAGGACCATTAACGCCAACTGGCCATTAATTCCCAGGAAACGCTCCATGCCAAGGTCATTAAGTGCCTGTATTTACGTATGGGTAATAACAATAATGTTTGGCTGGGCTCTCTGCCCCTGCCCAGCCTCACTGGAGCCATGCGGAGCTGGTTGGCACCAGACACACATCCCACTGATGGCACGTCCACCTCCTTGGAGCTCAATTAGCTGGTGCCAAATGAGCTGGGATAGAGAGGATCTGTCCCCACACCGTATCAAGGTGTCATCAGGACCAAGACCCCAGCCATGGCACTTCTCTTGCCCCAGAAAGCCCACAGATCCACCAAGAAGCTGCACAGCTCATCCAGCACGGTCACACCAGGCTTCCTCCACCATCATCCTCTGCACACCAACACCTACGTGGCCGCTCATCTCCATCCCTCCAGCTGCGCTCCGTGTCAGCAGTACCCCTGGGAGATGGGGAGCACACAGGGGCCAGGGCTGTGCAGCACACCAGCTGTGACCCCATCCTGGGGAAAGGCATCCATCAGCCTCGGGCACATTCACCCGCTCCTGACCTGGGGATGGCAATTCCCCGGCCGGGCCGAGCCCAGGCAACACCATCAGTCAGCAGAGCAGAGGGGATGGGGGGAGGATGAGAACAGCAGTAATGCTGATGAGAAGCTAGGCAGCCCTTCACAAATGGCTCTGGGTCAGCCCTGAGTGCTGTGGCTCTGGCTGGAGACATCATGGGCTGTTGTTTTTTGGTTTTTTTTTGAGGCTGCTGTATCAGGGCTCCCTGAACTTCTTGGTGGGAAGATCTATAAATCGTGAGTCAAAAAGGCATTTGATCCATTTAAGCAGAAAGGATGGGCTCAGGACCACAAGTCGTCAAGAGAAGATCAAAGTTTTAAATACGGTCCCCCAGGAGGAAGAGGAATTATTTAGGCAGGGAATAATGAGATGAAATTAAGAAGGTATTTGGGCTGCCCACAAGGAAGAAAGGAAGCAAAGCTCCTCTCCCTGGCACAGCACAGCAGGGGTCTCATAGGGGGCTCAGTGTCCCTGTGACCCTCGCAGGGGTGGCCAAAGCAGCCGAGCACCCCACAGGATAGGCAGCAGTCTGCCTTCTCCTTGGGGTGGGGAGGGACCTCCCAGAGCCCTCCATCCCACTGCTGCCCAGCAGTGCCCTCTGCAATGGGCTGTCCCCGTGGGCCAGGAAGAGGGACCCGTGGCACATGACATCCAGCATGAAAAATGACAAAAGGACAGTGGGGGGGGAAGGGAAAGAAGGGCAGAAAATGCAGAACAAAGCGCCGAGAGCTGTTTAAAGGCTGCTTTGAGTTCATCACGCCAAGGACACGGTCTCCCCTATGGAGAATTTCTCACAGCCCCCATCCCCTCCGGCACAGCAAACCGGGCTGTCGGCTGCATGTCGTCTCCTCCCCGCTGCCCTGCAGGCTGCCTTTGCAGGATTGCAACCCGCAGCACTCACAGCTTGCTCTGTCTCTCACCACCCTCCCTTTTAGCCACGAACAAAGACAGGAGGCTTCGCGGCAGAATGGCCGGACCAGCTGGGTAGGGTTTAACCATCGTGGCCCATATGTGCTGAAATACCCAGACATATTGGGGTTGAGCTTAAAGGAACAGTCCCAGCTTTTGCTTGGAGACGCGTTGCCTTTCCGAAGCAAGCATGAAGTTTTACCTCAGGCCTTTGCTAAAAGGCTTTGTGGGTTTTTAGCAGTATCTCCAAAAGGCAGGATGCTTAAAGCAAGAGGTATATAAATACGGTTTTCAGAGTATGTAACATCAGAGGAAAGTATTTCCTGTGTTTCCAGCTAGGAACAAAATAGTGAGAGCAACTAGAGAAGGCAGCTCTTTGTCAGCCCCACACTGCATAGAAGCACCTCCACTACAGTGCAGGTTATGGTGGCTAAAACAGTTTGGAGAAGCACTGAGAGTTTGCCTTGGACCAAACGTGGGCAACATCACTGCATCTGCCCGCAGAAAAAGCCAGAACTCTAGGCTATGAGAACAGCCCTTGATCTGATGAAGTTAGCTTAAAAGCTGCATCCATACTGGACTGAGTCCAGGCACTTGGTAACTGGAGACAAACCTCATGTCAGCGAGGGGAACCCATGCCATTTAAGACTATGTCATGCACTGTAAACATGCACCTTTGTGCAATTGCAAAGAACTTCTTGTGGTACAGTGGCAACCGTGGCAGACTGTGTCTGCAGGGCCCAGGTTGCTCACAGCTCTGACCCTGAACCATGCGAGAAGGCAGGCACATCCCCAGCTTAGATCCAGCTCTGTTACAGATCAGTCTCACAGGAAAAAAAAAAACCGAAGAGTTCTCCCACACCCAAGTGGTACAGCTAACAGCTTATTTACTCACCAAACATGCACATATTATTATGAGCCAGGAATAGGTGCCAGAGCCTCACTGCAACAGTGAAGGAGTCAAAAACGGGGTCAAGAAGATCAGCCCATCCCTCACGTGATCTCACTGTCAGTGCCACTCCTGGAGCAAAGGCAAAGCTAAAACAGCAGATACAGTGCAATCAGTTGCTGTCTGCAGGATCTCAGGTACCCACACAACTTCCCAACATGAAGCAGAGCCATCCTTTTGAGCAGCTCTCGAGGTACGTGCCCCTTGTGCAAGGAGTATCATTTCAAACAGGTAAAAAATATACAGGAATGATGATGCATTATCATCTGCCACAGCCATGGAAACCCTGTGAAATCCCAGCATGGGATGAACAAGGAAGGAATGGCAAAACAAAAAGGTGTGCCAAAAGGGTATATGTCCAGGTGCAGCTAGTAAACGCTGTGATCTAAGAGGTAAAAGAGTGGAGAGAGGATAACTCAGATCAAAGGCAGAAGCACTGTGCACTAAAAGGAAGGGGCTGGAGTGCCCTGCCGTGCTCTGTAGGGCAGTATCCCAGCAAAGCCCAGTGAAGGTTTCACTCCTCACATGTTGTTCTTACACACTCAGGGGCGCTCAGGACACTTTCACTCTGTGAATATCCTATGACAAAAAGAAACAGCTGTTTATGTGACAGTAATTTCAATTTAATGAACCAGGACTCTTACACAACACTTAGGGGACACGGAAAGCAGACAACCATCTTTCCTGATGGACAGCAGCTACACTGATGCTTCCCCACAGACTTTTAGGACATTCCTCTCCTCCCTCCAGACAGCATTGCAAGGATTAAGGTTCAGCACAGGCAATCCTCCTTGAGCGCCACACACAATTCCACCCTCACATATAGGTGGTCTTTTTTTTTTTTTGGTACATGGCTGGAAAGGCTCTTTTCACAGAGCAGCACCTTCATCCCCATATTAATGTATTAGAGGGCAAGTGAGGCACAGGGAGGCTGAAGAGACCTGCCTGGCATCACCCAGCAAGATAATGACACTGAAGTGAACCCCACAGACGCCAGAGGGTCATGCAGTGCTCTGCTGTTCCCTTGGCCTCGTTATCTTCTCCCAAGGATTAAATCTCTCCAGGGTACAACCAGTGGGGCACAACATCACTGCACACTAACATGGACCTCAAAGCAAGACACTGGTCTTCATATTACAGCAGAGGTGTACACTTGGATGCTTTTTAATATCCTTAAAAGGTCTCTCTCAAAACTGCATGTAAAGACTCCCACTAAAAAGACAATGCTGTTCCTTGAGGTATGGGTGATTGTAGCAGCCACTCTGGAAGATCACCTGAACTTTAAAACACTCAAGATTGAAATCATACTGGAAAATATAGTTAATCCAAAGGCCTATGAAACTATAGACATAAGGATCTCAGTCTTTTGAGATGACTGATTTTGAGCAATGTCTTTGAACAGGATGTCCTAGTCTTGGCCTGATGCTCCTTGGTTCAGGAATACCTTGCTAAAAGACAAAACAGGAGTCTTCTTCAACTCCTGCAGCTTTCAGATATCTGTTCATATCTTCAGTGAATGCAGAAGATCCACAGATTAATACAAATGGCTTTCTTCGGCAGGAATTTATTATTGTCTTCATCAAGTCCTCATTTAGGCGACCAGTGTATGTGTTTTCCTGATAGCTCCAAGGAAGATTTTCCAGTGAAGTTTCCTGAAAAGGCAAAAAAGGACAGTAAAAAGGACAATCAATTGCTTACAGCTGAATCTCCCTCTTCCCCTCAGAGTACTGCACGGAACGTTTTTCACCGTTGGGACTCCAACCTGGATAGCAGTGATCCATCCCAAGAGCTGTGCAAAGGCCAGACAAAATACCTCCCTATCACTGGATCTGGCCACTGAGCCAAACAAAACTGAGTGTAACTACTGCCAAATAACACTGCAGGACCTTCTCCTTTGGGAGCCACTACCCACCATGCCTTTTCGATTCCCAAGTCTTCAGTCCCAATTCTATTCCTCCCGACTGCCTCTTCCACTCCCCCAGGCCTCCTTCAGTTCCATCTCCCTTGCCAAAGCAACTGAAGAAAACCCTGCTCCAGACACAGCTCTGATCCCATGAGCAATGTTAGATCCCATGACATTAGATCCAATAGGACCCCCTACTGCTATTAATTAGAAGCAGAAGGTGTTTATATCTGATGGTGACAGGCAGCAGAGCTAAATACTGGGACAGACACATACAATCCTAAAAGGGAAGATGCACCACTCAGCACTGGAGTACAACAAGCCTGTTAAGAGAAGAGAGACGTGTACATAGGGCAGGCTGTGTTGACAGGGGTCAGAGAGGGTCAGATGGGTTTCTTGCTGCCCTTCACTGGGTTGAATTTCAAGAGCTTCTCAGACTCTTGAGAAAGCACTGTCCTGAGAAGAGCATCTAGGCTATGTCACCAGATCACACACCTACGGAGCAGTTGAGGGGATGCCCAACCACAAGTACTTCTCCTCTATATCCAGACTCGGCTTGCCAAGACCATATGTGGAACATAATGTATGAGGCAGATCCACCATGAGATACAAAAAATGATTCATCCGAGAAGCTAAAAATGCAATGGGATTCATTCCCTTAGCATAAATAATTCTTTCTGTATCTTCCCTGCAATGAATCCTCATTGCTGAGGGAAATAATTTTCATCTACCAGATCTGTGCAGAACACAGCAACTTTGGGACCAAATGAGAATGAAAAAGACCGCTGAAAACATAAGACCACTGAGAGGTATGCCCTCATCCTATGAATCTGGCACAGAAAAGCATTTTACAGAGGGGGCCACAACTTCAGAAAGTTTAAAAATGGGTCAACTAGGGAAAAAAAATTGCTGGGAAGTTCGTGCTAACATACTAGAATAAGAGAGGCGTAGCCATGAGCAACAAATGGAAGATAAGAACAGACTAAGGCACTGGTATTAGGAAAGGAGAAATAGTTCATTTGCTGTGAGGCTCCCAGAGTAAAGCTTTCTTGGCATAAATGTTTTGGTGCAGCAACAGCTGTCTGAAGTGGAGGGGGAAATGATCAACAGTGTATATGAATCAGTGGGTCCTTCCTGACAGAACTGCCATTGGGTTGAAGAGGGACAAGCAGAGAGGTTGCTTCCCTAAAACTCTTCAGACTGTTGGCAGCACGAGAAACCATTTAATAGATCTAAGAACAGCAGCAACTGGATCAACAAAAACCTTGATGGCTGGGAAAGAATTAGCACCAGACTGACAGAAAAGGTTCATCCAGCACAACAGAACAGTCACATAAATGTACTTCGTATTCATTTATTTACCTGGCTTAGGATGTAAAATATTCTGATGTTCCAATATCGAGCCAGATCCTGGAGAAGAGGTTTCAAATAAATTTTTTCAAACGTACAAAAGCAGCCAACAAGAGTTACAAAGGTTTCATCCTCTTCATCATCCGTTATGGACTGAAGAATAGGAAGCATTGGTGCAAGACCAGTGCCAGAAGCCAGCATGAGGAGCTCTCCATGCTAACAATGGAACAGAGAATTCTGAATTAACCATCATGACTGGAAACAAAGGTGCTCATTGCCAGTTCTCCCTTGCTGTCACGCTGCTAAAGGGTCCCTAGAGAGGGGAAAACATATCAGGACATGAACTGCTACATACAAGTCTTCAAATGTGTTTTTCTGTAAACCCCATCAAGGACTACAAATAGCACTTTCAAGATTTGTATATCAAACTTAATGAAACTGGATTATATCCAAATAGAAACATTTACCCCAACCTTAGTTTCAGTTCAACTGTACACTTTGCTGACCCACTGTTCATTGTTTTCTTGCTGGAAAAGATAGCTGTTTACTTTGGATGCTGCAAAATACAGTCCTGAAGGTGCACTGGAGGGAATAGTTTCTTCTTCACCTTGATCCACACATCATCCTGGTGCATTATCTCACTTCTATCAAAGACCTACCAGTGCAGCACCCAGTGTTTCCCACCTGCAGCATGGATATGTTCACTCATTTACTTGCACCAAAGGAGGCCCACAACGGGGACAGTTCTTCTATAGCAAGAAGTTCTAAGGATTGCTCAGGTACTCTGTAAAACTACACGCACAAGGATCACCCAACCAGTCCCTGAATGAGTCACTTCCAGGCAGGGCTGCAATGTTTTGTCCCAGATGACCTGGAAGCTTTTAAGAACAGAAGTGAACAGTAGCCTTACACAGCAGGGAGGCTATTCCAGGAAGCAGAACACCACTGCTCCACATGGAGCTTGGCCAATGGGATTTTACAGCCCTACTTTTGTTAGATATTTAAAATGAATTAAAAAAAAAGAGTAAGAAGGAAGGCTTTGAGATCTTAATGACCTATGTTTCAATTCTGCTTCTCGTTTGAAAGGTCAGAATTAAGTAACGAAATTAGCGTGCATGAGAAGCCTTCCCCTGAAACTGGATCTGCCTTTCTTTGCAGAGAGCCTGGTATCAGTAGATGGGAATCAACATTTGCAGAGTGTCTGGGTGACGTGACACCTCACTGGAGCTGCTGTAGTTCAGGGAACACCCAGGAGAGGAAAAGATCAACACCTCTTTTTCACTTGTGCTCAGTCACAAAATAGCATTGCTCAAACAAAGCAAAAACAATCCCCACTCACTGCTGGGGCAGAATAAATTTCCTTTGTTAAACACCTGCAAGTGATGAACAGAGAGCCTTACTAATTTTCCAGTCTCCCACCCACCTCCTTCTCCTCTTCCCTCTTACATATGCTGCAGTTCAATAAGGTGTACTTTCCCCAATTGACTGCTAATGCTGCAGCACTGCACAATACCCAGGAAGTCCCTAAAATAATCATGAAAACAGTAATCAAATTGATGTCTTCCCTTTGGATTATTAAACAAAGCTAGCTGCCATGAGCTGAAACATCCTACGTCTCTTAGGAAACTAACCTTATTAGGTCGATATGGGAACCCTCCAAACGGCCCACGCCAAAAGGCCACGTCTCCTTCTTTCCAAGTCTTTATGTATTGTGACATTAGCCCAGCTTCATAGCACTAATAAAAAACATTGCACAAAAGAGAAGAATAATTATACTCTGTTGGAAACTTTCCCAGCTTAAAGTCAATTATAAAGTTATCTACATTTAAACAAGAAGGGGGCAAAAAAAAACATTTCATGCATTTAAAAAGAAAGAAAGATCGTTCTATTTGAAAAATAATTCAAAGTTATACCCAAAACAAAGACATTTAAATTAAATCATATTGGATTCATTCCAGCTTGACTATAATGTAAACACAACCCACTCCTATGCAGTCTGAATTTCCAAAACTGGAAAAAGCTTATCAAAGTTCCTGCTTACAAAGCACACGGAGAAGAGCGCCTTGAATGCAAAGCACAGCCCCAGCCTTCAAGCATTCTCCAAACCTCAGGGTGTGGGATCTGTAAATGCCCTCTGGGCACTGATAGTTACATAAACACCGCATAGCTCTTCCTTTGTTTCAGTCTCTCCAATGCTGTGTTGATACAATTAGTGACCCAACCAGAGGCTTCTCATTTACAAAACTGTTTTCAGAACAGATCATCTGCATGCCTTTATGTTCTCAAAAAAATATGTTAATTTGGGCTTCACAGAAGGAAAATATCAGCCAAAAAAATGCTTTACTTTCCACTGGGCACAAAACAAATCCCCCATCATTTTGGCTTTTCCTCATAGGAATGCTAACCTTACTTGTGACTGATAAGAAAGGGTGAGCGCTTGTCCAAAAAGAGAATCATAGAATGGTTTGGGTTGGAGGGGACCTTAAAGCCTACCCAGTCCCAACCCCTGCTGCAGGTTGGTTGCCACCCACCAGATCAGGCTGCCCAGAGTCCCACCCATAGCGGCCTTAAAAGTCCCATCCAAGCAGCCTTATTGCTGTACATAATGTGCCATAGGTATACGCGTGTCCTACTTGTACGATGACTTGATGTCGACAAGAAAGAATACATGCAAAAGAACTGTCAATATCTATGGGGCCTGCTCAGAGAACAACAGCTGGCCCATCCTGCAGGAGCAGATAAGCCTAACAGCTATGGCAGACAACTGGTCTCACACAGAGGCGATGCCACTGATAAGCTTGAGGAAAAGCAACACAGCCAGAGGTCAAAAGATGGAATGCAGTACAAGTCTTCAAAGCCTTCAGCCCACATAACTGAGAGAAGGGTATTTGGGGGTATTTTCTGCACTGGACAAAAATCCAGCTCCACACCCCAGTGCCTGGACCGGCCACAAGCAGCACTGCAGGCAAACAGAACTGATGAACCAACGGAGAAGTTAAGGACAAGAGTGAGTGTGTGTCTGTGCTTGCAAGCTTGTTAGCTAACAGAGAGCACAGATACTCCTCCCTTGTAACAAGCTCACTTAAATAAGATATCCTAGGTATTAAGACCTATTAGCACCAGTTGAAGGCAAACACATCACATGCACACATCCAGATTCTGCCCTGCTGTAAGAAACATTTCATGCTCAGAGGGCTCTGGGCAGGTACTGAATCTCATGCAAAGAGCGTTGCATCAAAGGAACAGTATTTGATCCCTACCTTCTTTACCTGCATATGGAAATCTGAGACAAGAGGAGAAAAGTCAACCCCTCTTTATGACCCATGGTAATGGTAACTAAAGCAATCCTTCTTTCTCCAAAATTATTTCTGAAAATCGGAGTAAGAAGTGATTGAGTGGGCTTAAAATGAATTTTTCTAAATAGAAAGAAAAAATAATTATCTCCTGGGGGGAAACTTCTACACACCCAGTTTTACATGGAGAGAAACCCTAACATTATAAAATCACTCAAAAAGAGGGTTATGCTCCGTAAATGGCAACTCCTTCACTCTTAACTGCAGTATCACAAATGCAATGCTGTAATAACAGGAGACAGAAGGGTTTGAACAGTGCTTGGATTGCATAGTAATAATAATAATATAGTACTTTCCAAAATTGCTTGAATAGTGTGAAATATACCACAACCTACAGAGTGAGTTATAAAAATGGCTGCTTTGTGCTGGGTGTTACCAATCTCTTTTGTCACTGCCAGAGAGTAACTATAGCTCCCTTTGGGATGAAAGGTTCTATATAAAGGAAAGGTGTCATTATAATCATTACTATTATTATTGAAATGCAAAACCTGTGAGTAGTAAGCAAGTATACATGAAATTTCACAGTCATCCTGTGAATGTATCCTATTAATACAACTCAAATGCAACATTTCTCTCCCCTACCACACACTAATTGCCACAAGAATGGTGAAACGACCCTCCCCCAGGTATCTTATACAAGCTATACACATTTCTAAAGAACAGAGCAAACATTCAAACATACAGTATGTAATAGACCTCCAGAATATGAAATCCTGGAAGAGTGGCAGGGGACAAACGGTCATTTCCTGACAGCCACCTGGGACACCCAGCATTCTGTGTTTCACACCTATACTGAAGCTTGCATCTGCCCTGAGGAATCACTACTGACATACAAACATGTATCAGAAAAAAAAATCTTCGCTTTGGTATTCTCCACACAAACTAATCACGCATCTGTAGGAGCCCTGAAGACTATATTCAGAAATATTTCCAGCCAAGTTCTTACGTAACATCTTTTTGAATTCCACCAGCTCACCCAAACTGGGGCTGTCACCACACACACACTGATTTTCCACCAAAAATGAAAGCTTTTTATGAGGAGTGTCCTTAACGCAAAAATAATGAGTGGAGGAAAGCAACGGCTGGGCAAAGCCTTCCCAAAATCCAGTGGTTCCACTGGACTGGCTACTGGGTGCGACTTCAAGAACAGATTGAAAAGGCAAAATGAAATCAGGGACACGGAATGGGCATCTCTTCCCAGAGTGGCAACTGCAAGGCTCCTGAGAGGGCCTAATGTTTAATAGAGATTGTGCTGTGAAGCACTTGTTTGTGTGTCACCTTCCTCTACTTCCAGCTTCATGGAGGAAAAAAAGCAGCAATTTTTATCAGCAAAGCACAACTGCTTCAAAACAACGGAGAAAAGGTCCACGAGGGATTTGACAGAGTCTCCCTTGAAGTGCTGACAGTGTGCTTGGTTCCTAAAAGAAAACACAGTTCCCAGCACCTCAGACACTAATCTATATTGTATAGACTGACTTACTTTTATTAGAACTTCAAAGTAACCTTCTGCATTCCCTGGACTAATGGGAGTGTAGGCTCGCTGGACCTCCAAACCATTCACCACTCCTCTGAGAAAAGAAATATAGGAAACCACTGTAACTTGTGTCATTGACAGATATTACCAACACTTCTGCTTTTCCCTGGGGAGATCAGGCAACGCCAAGGGAGGCAGCAGAACCCCTTCTCAGTGGCTCAGCCTGTGCACAGATGCAAAACGCTCCCCTGTGAGAGGTAAAAATTCACAGGGGACATAACTTATGATGCATCTATTGTTTTCCTGGTGGTGGCCCCAGCTGTATCCCACATTCAGCTCTTGCACGCATCCCTGGAAGGAGGCTTGGGAAAGAGTGGCAGAGGGGAGAAAAAATGCTCTCTTGTGTGCTATTTCTTTTGTTCTGGGATATACCTTTCTTTTTGTGTTTGGACACTATCTGACAATTGAATAATGAAAGCCGGGGCACAGCCTTAAGTCAAACTCTTGTCAGTATTTGCTGTATTTTCCTGCAAGCCTTCTCTTTCCATTGAATATACCCACAGTGCTCTTCACTACTGACTACAGTAACTGACTCAAGCGGCCAAACCTTTTCCTCTGCTGCACCGCATGAGAGGGCTGAAGGGAAAGCAGCCAGCCAGCTGCGTACATCAGCTGTTAACGCACCAGTAACGTCAACAGATACAGATCAATGGCATCATAACATGACTTCTGCTTTCTGGCAATGATCACCACAGATGGCAGGGAGAGAAACTTTTCCCAGGTGGCCCCTTACTGGCGAGCCATTAACTGCACAGGAGGGTTGTTTTCCTAGAAATCAGTTAGAAAAGGCCCGGAAAACAGAAGTAACACCATGTGTGCTGAGTTACTCCAAGACACAGAGCCTAAAGTACCCAACTCCGAGTTGAGCACAGCTCATTGTCTTCCCTGCGACGCACAGCAATAAGCCATCTATTGTAACACCCATTCTTTGACTCTTTCTTTCTGCAGTTTATTTATTTTTTTTTAAATCACACCCAGCTTTCTGACCCACCGACACGAGGATAATGCTGAAGAAAAAAAAAAAACAGAGCTCTGCAATGGCTTCTGCCATAAAATTAGCAGAGCTAACGAGCTCACGGGGCCTTTCATGTCTTACTGCACAGCTATAGAATTATGATTCGCCTGGTGCGGAGGCTTTGTCTATGGACAAAAAGCTACAGATGGGGTCACATAATGCGGGCCGTCGAAGCAGCACAGAGAACAATACCTTAACACGAGGTGTTGTCCCAAACCCAACCGCAGGCTGCCATTCCCCGGCAATTCAAACCTGTACTGGTAGGTGTCCTCTGTTAGCTGCCGCACCGAGCTCACGCTGAATGCAGTAAATGCATCCGGACCGAGCCCTGAATTATTACTCTGCAAGAACAATAAATAATCACTCGGTTAGATGACCGCCTTTTGTTATTTCATGTCTCCCCGGGAGCCCGCTTAGCGCTCACAAGCGCAGGCACGGAACGGGAGGCCGGCGCGGCCGCCAGCTGAGCGCTGCCTACGGCGCCGCCCCGCACGGCTCGCGGCCGCAGCCGCGCTGACCTCCGCCGGCTTCTCCGCGAGGAGCTTCTCGTCTCGCGCTGCCCTGGCCCGCTCCCATCGCTCGACTTCCTTCTCGTACACGTCGTAGACGCACGGCTCGCAGCCGCCGCCGCAGCACCGCGATGGAGAAGGCTGCCGGGGCTTGTCAGCCTGCCGCTCCTCCTCCCCGCGCCCGCTCATC
>JAOWBP010022760.1:0-15754 GCA_028571105.1 Tragopan temminckii | reverse complement strand
TGCAAATTCTTTTTCTATAGTAGCCAGCAGTTTGGTTTATCTTCTACCTATCCCCAAGGGAATTTGAACCTGTGCCTTCCATCGCAGCAATGAATGCCCTCAGGACTACACCATAAGGCCTTCTAGGCTTTCAAGTCTGGGGCTGGATATGCAAAAGGGAAAGTGGGTGGTAATATATTTTGTTAAAGAGAAAGCAGGTAACTGTTTAAAAGTGTATTTAGGCAGAAATACCTGAACACTTAATTTTGTGACAAATACTCAGTGCTTAAACACCCTGAATATGACCCTGTAAAAATATTAAAAACTGAGGAACCCTGGGGTTCCAGGGCTCATCCTTAATGTACATCCTTTGTGTGTCCTACCGACTGACTTCAGAGAAGCAAACAGGATTCCTTGTCACAACTCTGTCCACAAAGTGTTTAAAGCTATTTAGATCCTTGTCAGCTGTTTGCATTCACATAGACAACCTCCTTAATTGCCTCTCCAGTGTAGGAGTGGTAGCATTCACCTCAAACATCTCTTATGCTGAAGACTTGAGGGAAATCTTTTGTGCTTTTTTTTGTTTCGTTTTGTTTTGTTTCCTGTCAGGTGCAAGCAGTACCAATTACTGCTTGAAAACTCTGCTGAAGACAAGATTTTTCTCTGCCTGAGGATTACTCCTGTCTGCGCTCCCATCTTCAGAGGATGAACTGGAAGCAGTTTGCTATGGCTGCAAGAAGCAGGAGGGTGCATGAAGTCTGAAGTGTATGAGATGTTATGGCTTTATTTTCTTGGTAGATGGAAAGAAGCCTGGGTCTGACCCCACAAATTCTTCATGTGGAGATGGAAGTTGGGATAGGGCTCGTTCTGCTCCTCTCCAGAGAAGTGGAGAGGAAGCAGTGGTTGCCATGAAGCCTTCTTGTCCTCTGCTGTTGGGTATTTCTGTGCTGTTGTGTGCATACACCTGCTGCACAGCAAGCTGCCCTGAAGGAAACAGCACTAGCCATCCCCGTTTGCAGGCTGTGCAGCAGTTCATCCGACTTGATTCAGACTAGGCAGTTACAGAGCAGCACAGCTGACATCTATTTAACAAAAATGAGGCTTTCAGTTCAGTACCCTTCAATACCAGAGCCTCCCTCCCCCCCTTTGCTTTCCAGCAAGGAGATTTCAGCCTGACTCCCCCCATGGGGATAGGCTGCTCACCATGGGCTCTCACCAGCTCCATTTTGCCCTCTCCCCAGCTCCCTGAGGCACGGGGTGCCCCGCGGTGCCACTACCGGCACACACCGATGTGTGAAGGCCCGCAGCGGTGCACGGGGCTGGGGCTGGGCCTGGCTGAGGCCCGGCCAGCAGGCTGCGAGGGGCCTGGAGTAAACAGAGGCAGCTGGTGACACAGCATGGTGTGGCGGGCCCACGAAGCGTGGCAGATGCAGCTTCAGCTGTTATCGGGTGCCCAGCACCGGCCCCAGAGCCTGGGTCAGATGAAGGAGCCGCCGCGACTGTGACAGGGCGGTGTCAAACTGCCACTCTCCGCCTGAAGGCTGCCACGGCTCTGCGGCAGCGCAGCCCCCGGTCTGCAGGCCAGGGGACAAAAAGATCACGTTTGTCAAGGATTGTGCTTTTACACTGAGCTCGGCAGTTGTGGCAGGGTTCTGCTTTTGGAGTTTAGGATTTTGTTCAGAGCTGCAAGTAAAATATAATAAAAAAATCCACTGCTGAATTACTGCACGTAAAGCACGGCTTCTCCTTCCTGACAGTACAAGAGGAATGAGAATGATGCTCTCAGCACTTTGTCCTCCTGTCTTTCATCACCAGTTTGTTCCCTTCCTGAGAGGTGGCATGCTGCAAGGTTGTCAAACCACCTCACAGAGAGCAGTGAGCAATCAGAAAAATGTGCCGCAAGCTTGGGCCGTCCCACACCATTCCCTTCCATGCCCCCATGGCACAAGCACTTCATGGTGCTGAACTCTGTTCTTGCATCACGGTGGTTTGAAGAAGCTAAAATGCTCGGTGGCTGTCTGTGACACTGAGATTTGTAGTGAAACATGAATTATATCTCCTTTTGTGACATCCAGGACATACCGATTACACATTCAGACTTTCCTAGTTGCACATTTCTGTATATGAACGCGACACTGCAAAGCATTAATCTTCTCAGGAAAATACTGGAATCAGAAAAATGTACTTCTGACTTTCAAAACTTTATCCCGTGGGTGCTAATTGAGAGGCTTGAAAACACCCAGGGCTTGTCTTTCTGGCACTGCACATGCACCAGCATGTACACTGTGAATACATCCCTCAGGCACAAAGTGATACATCCATCCGTATACCAAAAAAAAAAAGCATATATATATATATTTCTGAAAATAAATTATCTTTCTTCTCCTTTGTTAGGAAAATCTTTAGCTGAGTAAACAAAACCACAAAAAGAAAAGAAAGAGAAATCCTTGGTAAGGCATAAAAAAAAAAAAAAAGCACTGTGATGGGCCAGCTTTAGGTCTGCAACTTAAAAGGCAGTGTCTCTAGATCCCTTTTATTCAGGTTCTGTTTGCCAAGGGATCAGTCCTAGGCGTTTGTGGATCAGTATGAACTGAAGCCTGAGGCTGCATTGTTTCATTGCTGGTACGAGTGTCTATAGAAACAGACGTAAAAAGACAAGAGGAAAAAGGCACATGTAGTATGAAGTTGAAAGACTCTCTGGTGAGGTTCTCGCTCAGTCCAAACCTTTGCTGAAAACCTGGGCTTGTGTGAGCTGGGGAAGCTTGCACTGCAACTGTACAATCGGTCTGGCACAGGGACTGGTTTCTTCTTAATCCTGGGTGCCCAAAATTAAGCAGTACAATTGTGTGTATTTTAAAGCCTAAATAAAAGCTGTCTGTTTTTTCAACATGGGAGATGCTTATGTGAGGCTATATTTTAGCTTACATTTACATTTTAGCATTTGGAAATCAGGTGAGTGCTTTGTATTACCAGGGCAGTTCATAGCTGCTGTTTTAAATGACCGTATCAATTGGAGCTGTCATTTAAAAGTATCTCTCTTCTATACGATCATATTCTCAACTGTTATTGTTTTATATGTGATTTTATTCCTTGATAATTGGATAAGAAGTGTCCTTGTTTGTTGGTAAAAAGAGCCATCAGAACTGATTTTTAGAATTTATCTGCATTTTACATTGCAATAGAAAAAGACAAGAAGTAAAATCTGTACGAAAACCCAAGCACTTTTCCTAAAATCCCTTGCCATTTTAACTCTTGACATGTTTCCACTCCAAGCTGGTTGCATAGACTGCATGATGCAATCTAGGAAAAAGAACCACCCTGCCAGTGAGGGATTCATCCTGTTGGAAGGCAGGGGCTCGTGATGCATGTGGTGATTCTTGTTCTGGTGGTGCTTACACCCTAGGTGGGTTTTTCAGAGGGTAATTTAGGTTAGAAGGGTCTCAGGAGATCTCTGGCCCAATCTTTTGCTCAAAGCAGGGCCAGCTCTGGGATAGACCAGGCTGTTCAAAGCTTTGCTCAGGGAGGTCCTGAAAACCAAGAAGGAACCCTACACAACCTCAGAGGTCAATGGCTTAGCCCTTCAAAAAGTAGTCAAAGGCAGAAAGAAAGGAGCGGTGGAGGGTGTATGGAAAGAACTGAACACTGCAGGCAGCACCGGAAGGTAGTCTGGAGTGGGGAGCAGTGGCTTAAGAAGAACAGTTTGAAGGAGGAAATTGTCTTGCAGGGAATGCTAGTGTGGGAAGGTTATTCCCAAGGCAGCAATTGTCTCACTGTTGCTTCAACACCCATTCTGCATGAGAATTCCTTTGTTTTCAACACTGCGGAGTCTTCATGGAGAATCCTGGAACAGGTTCCAGAGAAAGCCCTGCACCTGTGCACAGGATGGAAGGAAAATGATTCCAACAGGTGGAGGGGGCATTAGATAGTTCTGATTTCAGAGCATTCAGCACTGATCTCAAAGCCTGACACAATGGAGCAACAGCGTTGACCAAAGGATAAATCAGATTTTTGTGTCATCAAAGTACTCTCTCTGACATGTACAGAGCTAGCACAGAAATAGCCTATTTTTTACAATATCTGCGTGGTTTTTATAAAAGATAAATTGCAGGACACATTCATAGTACATCTGAAATATTTTACCAGCTGGTACTGGGAAATTATTTTATGACGAATGATAACAAAGTATTGTGCACAGAAAAACTCATGAATTTTGTTCTTCTCTTTGACATTATTTACTGATGTAATTTATCTGTGTTTTTAAGACTACTGTAATTTACTACCCTCTCTTTAAGATCACAGCTTCTCATGCCAGGGAACTGTTTTGCAATGTGGGCAGCTGAGACCGTCAGGAGGTCTGTGGAAACCAGGGGTTTCCCACTTATGCCATTGGCTCCCCAAGATTAAAGACTGCATTTGCTGAAAACAAAACACCCAGTGGCAGCAGTTCATGCATAAATGCTGGAGATGTCAAAAACATAGCAGGTCAATTTGTCCAGTCCCCATCACAGCCCCATCCCTCCGGGATGCATTTCTTCTCCTGCTTTGTCCTGTCTACTCCAAGCAAGTGATGGGACTTTTGCTGTGGGATTTACCCTTCAGATTAATGAACTGCAAAACTTCACATATGTTTAAATGATTGTACTCGTTCCCCCCTGTTTACATCTCTGTTGTCAATAAGGTGGCAGAGAGGCCAGCATGAATCCATTCATCAATCCGCCTTGTCTGCGAGATGCGGCCAGGCGCAGCACCTGACACCATAATAAGCATCAAAGCTTTCGCACCTGATGTTAGCACAAGGTGCCTTTCCTCCCCAAACATCTGGTCCCCTGGTAAATTGTTACACTCGCCGCGCCGCCGCTCCCCAGGTTATTGCCGAGCCTGGGCCCGTGCGTGCTGCTCAGGGTCTGTTCTCAAGTTGTTGCGATACGCCGGCCGTATGATGACAATTAGAGGCAGTTAGTGCGCAGATGAGGCTCGCGAGTGGCAGGTGGCGGGAACGGGGCTCAATTAACTAACATGCACAAAATCCTTTGCTAATGAGGCTGGGCCACCCCTAGACGAGCAGGAAAGCATGTGTCGCTGACAGCAACAGAGGATTTGAAACTGAGAGGGAGAAACCGGTCAACAGGTATCATCGGTGGGCAAATAACCCTTTCTATTTCTCCACACGCGGATTAAGGCACAGGTTTAAGTCTGCATGCTGAAAGCCAGTGGCTGAGACTGTTTACTGGAGAGCTGGAAAGAATTTAAATTCCCCATCTTTAAATTTGTTGTTGTCTTCTCTTTTCCCTGTGTCTCTCCATTAACCTGTTCTTTCAAGAGAGCTGGGCAGTGATTACAGTGCAATGTGAAATTAAACATCATCCCTCTGTACTGCACAAAGACTAGTATGCAAGGCAATGGAGGCCAGAAACACTGTTGATTTTCTTGGTTTTCAAAGTAGATAATTTTAAAACAATGCAAAAGCTGTTTGAGATGTGCTACTTAAGCCCCTGGTCATTTTATATCATGCAGTGTATTACTTGTTGTCCCTCTGTATTAAAAAGCATTTTGCAGTTAGAAATCGCAGATAATCCATCAAAAGAAGCGTGGCCAACAGGTGTAGGGGGGTGGTCCTGCCCCTCTTCTCTGACTGCTGAGGAGTCACCTGGATTACTGCATCCAGATGTGGAGTCCTCAGCACAGGACAGACATGGAGCTGTTGGAGTGCGTCCAGAGGAGGGCCACAAAAATGATCCAAGGGATGGAACACTTCTCCTATGAGGACAGGCTGAGAGAGCTGGGGCTGTTCACTATGGAGAAGAGAAGGCTCCAGGGAGACCCAAGAGCAGCCTTTCAGTATCTAAAGGAGAACTGTAAGAAAGAAGGGAACACACACATTATCAGGGTCTGTTGTGAGAGGACAAGGGAGATGGTTTTATACTTAAAGAAGGTAAATTTAGGTTGGATATAAGGAAAAAAGTCTTTTACAATGAGGGTGGTGAGGCACTGGAACAGGCTGCCCAGAGAGGTGGTGGATGCCCCATCCCTGGGGATAGACAGTCAAGGTGAGGCTGGACAGGGCTCTGAGCAGCTGATGTAGCAGTGCATGTCCCTGTTCATTGCAGGGGAGTGAAACTAGATAACCTTTAAAGGCCCCTTCCAACCCTAAGGATTCCATGATTCTATGATTTTATGATAACCCATAAAGGATTTTAATTACCATAAAACTATTTCAGTGATAATTCACATTTCAAAGGAAAAAAATAGTTTCTTAACTACTATATCAGAAATGAATCATTTAATTATATCTCTTACCCAATCCTGATCTTTAAAATCCTATTCCCAAATTAAGAAAATTGTGAACAAAAGTGATTGATTCACAGAATCATTAAGATTAGAAAAGAGCTGTACCATCAGCCCACCCCCACCATGCCCACTGACCACGTCCCTGAGTGTCACATCCACACAGCTCTTGAACACCTCCAGGGACGGTGACTGCACCACCTCCCTGTGCTACTGCCTCACCGCTCTTGCTGAGAAGAAATTGTCCCTAATATCCAAACTGTACCACCACTTTCGCAACTTGAGGACATTCCCTCTTGTCGTATCACTAGTTACTGCAGAGCTCTCAAATCAGTGCTGTGTCACCCCCCACCTCTGTGCACTTTGCACCCAGAAGTAATGAGGTGACAATCCACAGGGACATACTTGTAGTCCTTCTGAGGCTCTTGACAATATTCCACTACACAGAGGGCTGGATCATTTCTCTAACTGCATGTTTTCAAATTGCGCAGCGTGATTAGGTTTGAAGAAAGCAGAACTCTCCTTAAGCTGCCTCACTGCAGCAACTTCAGAAGGAGAAATGCTCTCCTCTACTGAAAGTTGTAACAAGATTTTACACATTTCAAACGATTTCAGATCCATCAGAAGGGCTAGCTGATTTTAGCTGCACATCAGTACTTTGGTGCACCATGTTCCAGTTTTACTTGAGTGCATTTTGCCTTCTTTGTAAGGCATTCTTTGCATTAAATAAGTCCTAAATAGCATCCATTTAATCCCTAACAGAAAATTATGGTTAGAGCTTGCTTGTTCCTGGGCTAATGGCCAGGGGAGAATCCTCTTTACACAGCATGCCATGAAATTATCCTGTGTGGTGAGCTGATGCAGTGTAGAGATAAGTACTTCCTCATGACTTCAAGGAATTCTGAAATAGTTTAGGCTGAAAAAGCCCCTTAGTGCTTGTTTGAAGGCTTCACAGGGATGTTAACCTGAGTGTCTTGAACAGGCTTTAAAGTAAGTAATTTGCCCTTGGAAATAGAAGCGGGGGAGCAGATTGATGGGGTGAAATTTTCGGTTCCTGCCCCAGAGGATGTTTGATGTTACTGTGCGTTTCAGACAGCTGCTGCCTTCTGCTGTATGAAACCCACTTCTGTACAGGGTGAGGTGCTCAGCTGTGTTTGTATCTAAACACGTGCCCAGTTAAAACAATGTGCTGGAGATCCCATAAGCATTAAACAACATCCAAATATGCAGCTTGAGTAAATTAAACTTCCTGTAAGGAAACAAAAGGAAAAGAAATACTTAATACGCTTTTTATTTTCTCAGAAAAAAAAAAAAAAGTGATGTGTCCTTTTCCGACCCACCTGTAGGACGCGTTGTAAAAACACCATCAGAAACTTTGTGGGTTTTTTTCTGAAAAAAGAAATGACAGAAAATGGTTTGAAATACAAACCCTGGATAAGACTTCTAAGTTTTAAATACTCCCAATATGAAATAATGACTTGGACCCTATCTCTAGGAAAAAAATGGTGCTGAGCAATCAATGTATTGTAGCTCACTTTCCATGTAAGAAGAACAAAGGGAATGTTTTGGTTTAATATAAAATAAAGATGAAGTAACTGTGGGAAAAGATTTGAGGACAGGCACTGAGAAACAGAGGGAAAGTCTCCAAAAGGAAAAGGGAAAACTCCCCCATGGAGAAGCTATGGGACTGTCATCCTTGGTGTGGCAGCCACCTGCTGTGTAGACCCACCCATAACAGGGATAGGGATGGAAGGCTTTTGTCTGCCTCCAAAAAAAGCTAGTTCAGCCAACAGAAAAGGGGGTGTTTTGTGTATACAGCACTGGCCACGGGGAGAGTGCAGCCCAGACGTAGGTGGTCCCAAAGCCCAGGGTTCAGGAAGTAGTAATATCATATGCCAGTGCTGCAAAGGAGTCCTCTCAAAGGAAGTGAGTAATAGAGAACAGATGATTGCAATATATCATTATATAACACACCATATCCTATACTGAAGTGTTTAAATGCATACTTAATTTAATCCCAAGCATTTCAGGGTTTGCAAATCATCCTTTGAGCGTTGTTGTACACCTCCCATTTGCACAAACAGAAGTGTCTGCCCCTTAGATGGTTTTGCAGTTTTCAGACCCTTGATATCCTACAGTACAACCAAGGGAGACAAAACAAGAATAGTCAGAAGTTTGCTCCCACCTCTGTTGGATGGGATCTGTTCCTATTTTGATGTCTCTTGGACTACAGAACCTTTTCTGGAGGTGGGCATCTTCTATGCATCTTCTATCAGTGTTCTTAGTGGGTGGCATATGTGCAATGGGCCATAAGAAATGATCACAGAGTTGAGATTAAAACAACCTCTCAGGTGGAGATTATTCACCCATTCCCTATTCCACTTTCATTTCTATTCTTCTTCCAATGCATTCTACTAGATAGAGTATTAAACGAAATAAGGCCACACACAGTTTAAGGAGAAAAAGCAGGGGTTCAGTTATAGCCACTTCTTGGAGGGAAACAGAGATTGCTCTTTCTACTGTAGAGATGTTTGCGCCTACATGTGCTTAATGTTTTAGGAAAGGAGAGGGAAGATGTGTGTGCAGTCTGCAGGAGATAAAATGATGCACATAAATACGGATTGAAATAGTCAAAGATGAGGGCTTAGCCATCCCTTCCTTGCCACGTTCTTTACTTTAGAGATTTGAATGCCACCTCAGGAAATCGGTGATGGTAAAGCCTTCACTTTTAGAGACCTTGACTGTAAGTAAGACAAGACTTGAAAGATGGTCACAAAGGATGCTTTAAAAAAAAAAAAAAAAAAAGAATAAGAAAAAAGAAGTGAAGTATATGTTTACTTCTGTACAATGAAAAATTGATTCACAGAAAGTTTAGGCTTAACCACACTTCTTGCCTGAGAAAGAGCTGTCAAATTATCTTAGTTGGAAGCTGCGCCGAGGTATTGTCCTTAATTGCTGTGATAATGCTCCGTTTTGACAGCTACAATACCTGGTTCAACATGGCTGCTAACAAAAAAGTCAACCATTAAGTATGTTTTCTTAAACAGTGACTGATAAGTTGTTATCTTTCAGCATCTCCAGCTAATTAGATATCACGAGTCAAAGTTAATTTGGTGGAAAACATTTCTCGACTTAATGACATTTATGGGCAATTAGGCACGTTGCAGAAAGGAACACACATTTACATTTCAGCCTATTTCCAGCGCTTAACAAGAACTCACCTCATCCTCCACTAGAGACTTCCGGTTCTCCGAGGAATAAGCTCAGGGCAGACACCACTGGTCCTCTTGTTTTTCTGGAAACCAGCAACTGTTTGCATGAGGTGAGCTATCACCCAGTAATGAGGCACAGACAGAGATAAAATTGAGCACAGTAAAAGCTTTTGCTCTCTTTAGATTTCTGTTTCGTCACAGCAAGAGTTGTGCCCAATTCTAGAGTAACAATGACTGAGAGATGTAAAATGAGCTCATGTATGACATTTCCTCCATCCTTCTACTACTTCTGCCAGATTTTTGTTAAAGTCTTTACACGAAGTTTGGCACAGAATTTGAAAAAGCAATACATGACTTTAAACCTGTCTGCAGAGTTAGCATTTTTTTGCCAAAATCCTTTTTTTCTTTAGGCAAGCTTCACTTTGCAGATGCTAAATGATGCTATTCCCCTATGATCTTATGCTTTACACCAGAGTTTGTGAGGAAGTTGATTTAGTTTATTTTAAATTGCTGTGAACTGAGAGAGCTGGAGAGAAAAATAAGTAATCCCCGTTAAATCCCCGTTAACTACAGGTGGGAAATGAGTGTGCCCCGTCCTGTTTGGGAATGGATGTGGTAGGATTTCAGAGGCTCTGCAGAAGGCACTCTATTGAGATTGTCACCTGCTTCTGATTTTCACAAAACTTGCAAGAATGTGGTGTCCACGAGAAGTACCAGTGTTGCACAAAGCAGAAATTGGTCAATGGCTCCAAAGCCTGCTGATGGAATCCCCTTTTCTTAGGATATTTAGTCTAAAAGTACTGCAAATGAAAGGTATGCTGAGTACACAGATACATCTTTCTGTTTTGCACTGCCTGCACTAACTGTTTTCTCTGGAGCCAGCCCTGGTGAGTCTGAGAGCTGAGGCTACATCTACAGCATAAGCAGTCTAAAATATTTGTATTTGATTACAAGGAGCAGGAAGCATCAAGATGGGGAGATAGAGGTCAAAGCACATCCTTCTAAGTGCTCTTTGTAATTTCAAATAACCTCTGCAGAGAAGAAACTGAGGCTTTCTCAGGGCTCAAGCGTGAGCCAGTTTTTGCTTGTGGCACTAGCAACATTGCTCTTAGAGTGCACATCAACCCAGCAGGAAGCAACTAGCTAACTTGGTGGTGTTACCTGGAAAATGAATTTCTTTTAAACTATGTACCTGCTACAGCAAGGAATTGCCATGCCAGGTTTTTCATAGAACCACAGAACCACAGAATTGTTTGAGATGGAAGGGGCCATTAAAAGTCGTCTAGTCCGACTCCCCAATATTCTTATCACTTTTATCTCAGTCTTACTAGATAGGAGGTGTCTTTATTCTTTCCTATGCATAGTTTTTTTTCCCCCTGTAGAGTAATACGTAGCAAATCTAAGCTGGCACTTAAGAAATGCCCCATGACACCAGTGAGTGTTCTGCAGTACAGTAAGTGATGGCCTGCTCATTTCTGTGGGTGCCGGGTGCTGGCAATGAGGGGCAGATCCCACCCGGGCGCTGGGGCTCTGCTTACAGCCCTGAAAGCAGAGAACACCCCCCTAGGGAGCAGAGGAGGACATCTGCGTTCTCGACCATCCTGATCTATTTGCTCAGCTCGCTCTACAATTCAATGTATGTAAATAAGTAGCCTGGCATTTGTTAGACATGAAAGCGGTACTAAAGGCAGGCTTTATTTACGGGAGCTCTGTATTAAAATTGTAAATGCCACCGACAATTACTGTTGCAACGACTCAGCCCCTCGACGTTCTCCCTTCAGGACGCGGAATAATTTCTCTTTCCAATTAACACGGATGTGACAAACCCCTGCCCCAGCGGAACGCGGAATACATTTGCGTCCCTTCACCCTTGCCGGGGTGGCCGCGGGCCGCTCTCAGGGAGCTCCGAAGCTCCGTATTTCCTCGCATTTACTCACGCAGAGCGTTTTCCATCACTTCCCGGCCCGCCATGAGAAGCGGTGCCGGCCGCAGGGCCCAGCAGGCGGCGCTGCCGCTCTCTAGCTGCCCCTGGTGCGCGGTGTTCCCCCGGGCCCATGCGGTGTGTGCCCCGCTCCCCCGGCATTGCCCGCCGTGTTCAAGGTAACCCTGCCGCAAAGGGAGCCGCTCACTGACGAACGCGGACAGGCTTTAGCAGGGTCTGTTGAGATAAGACAAGGGGAAATGGTTTCAAACTAAAAGAGGGGAGATTTAGACTGGATATGAGGTAAAAGGTTTTTTACATCAAGGGAGGTGAGGCAGTGGAACAGGTTGCCCAGAAAGGCAACGGATGCCCCATCCCTGGAGACACTCAAGGTCAGGACGGGGCTCTGAGCACCTGATGGAGCTGTGTGTGTCTCTGCTCAGTGCAGGGATTTGGAATAGAAGACCTTTAAGGTCCCTTCCAAATCTAAGGATTCTGTGACTCTATGATTCTATGAAAAACAGAGTGGGACTGGGCCCTCCAGTCAGCCTGTCCTGGTTATGTCACTCCCACACTTCTCAGAGGCTGTCTGATGCCAGAACTGAGACAGAGAAGCCACGTAGAAAGTTTTTATGTGTCCTTGTGCTGTTTTTACCGCAAGGATCAGTCTACTTGGGTTCAAAGGAGATGTATAAAACACTTTATAGCTTGAGACCAAAACAGAAAACATGTTGCTTAACGCTGCCTTCTCTGTACACTAACAGGAAAGAAGAGGGGGAAAAGCCCTTCCATGCCAGTGCCTTTTTAATGGGTTACAGCTCAAATAAGAGAAATGGTTATTGCAGATGAAGTACTGGATAGATGTTCACAGTTGTGCATCAAATTTTGGCTCTGCCACAGCCTTGTTACCTGAATTTGGGTGAGGCATTGAATCCTGCACTCTTTTTGACTCTGTTTTCTCTCTGTGAAATGGAAACACAAGCGCTGCTTTCACACAGTTGGTGTAAACATCATTTCTATTGAGTTTGGACAGCATCCTTATCTGGCTGGAACAAGACTTCGATATAGCTGTGGATATAGTCCATATTTGTAGGCTTCATGTGCTTCTGGTTGTAGACAGAAGGCAGTGTGAGAGGCTTGTATTCCAAAGCTGGGTAACTTTGAAAAGACCCAGGCATGGGAACGGCATCTCTGGCTTTGTGTCTAGAGGGCAAGGAAAGTTCTCACCAAATCCCCAGCCACGGCACGATTAATGCCGGGAGAGCAAACTGGACAAAGAGAAGGTAGAAATTTGTTCTAGGGGTAGTTCTGGTTTGTCACTGGCAGTGAAAAAGTTAAAACTCATAGGGTTATTCATGAATTCCGCTTTTTAAAAACATGTCCCATTAAAATGCAGATTTAGTCTTCCATTTGCAAAGAACATAGTTATTTCAAATTCTGTATGGGAATCCTTTTTGTATTTGTATCTTTTGGGTAGAAAGTCCAGCTGCCTCTTGTGAGATTGCACATATCTCTTCAGATGTCAACAAATCATTGAAAAGTGTCAGAAAGGGGGAAATGAAAGATAATTATTCAAACCATGGAGAGCTACTTTGAAAGTGAATAGAATCTGTCAGATAGTCTTTTGAGAACAGCAGTTGGCTGCTTGTATTGGATATATTAAATGGACATATCTAGAGGCAAGTAATGCTGTTTTAGATTCGGATCAGTTTAAGTTGGATTATTTTTTTTGGTGGAGGTAGCTGAAACCACCAGAAATCGCTGAGGGAAATTAGTTGGGGAGGAGCTACATGAAACTACTGTGACAAACTAAAAGAAACAGAAGGATCTGTAAATAAAATGCCTGCTCTTTCAGGGAAAGAAATCAGAAGTGTTACGTATTTGTCAGTGACATTTTCACACTCCAATATGATTAAAGATGGGGATAATTTGACTAAAATAGAAATAAATAAATTGGTAGCAGTGTAAGATGGCATACTCCTAAAAGAAACGCATCACGGGGAGATTGGTTAAGTCTCCATCACATCTGACTATTAGAATATTACTGAGAATTTGCTTAGACCAGCACTCTGAGCACAGCCAGAACAGCCTGGCAGTGCTGGTTCCTGAAGCTGCCAGACTTGTCTCCGCCAGTAACTTTTTTGCATGTCCATTGGGATCTCCCACATCTGAAGTCTGCAGTTAGACCAGAAATCTGCCTTTTCCAAGAGAAATTGGGATAGGTGATATTTTGTAAGGCACAGAATGCAGCCCAGTAAAAAGCTGTAAATGCTTGATCCTGTATCTCCCAGGACAGTTGTCCATGGTTTTACTGTAACAATGCAGAAGCAGTGAGTATCTCACAAGTTTTCTGGACTATCATTGAGTGCAGTGGTGCAGGCTAATGAATGACAGGCCATTTGCAGGAGCTCTATGACTAAACTGCATTGGTCCTTAGTGCAGATGAAAGAAGCAGAAAGGGGTACTGAAGTGAGAAACATGGCAAACTGCAGCCATCACCTTACAAGTTCAGTTCTTTCCAGGTGATTTTTTTTAATTTCCTTTTTTTCTAGAGCTGTGTGTATTGTGCTTTTCCTGACTCTGCATCAGCTGCTGCTAGGCTGTATGTAAACAGGAGAAAATCCACAGCAGCATTAATTTATCAGTACTTTTCAGCACTTAACCCTCTGGAGAGGAAGACAGAGTGTGAATCAAGAGTGGCAGCCCTGGGCTCAGGAGGGCTGGTGTTCCTGGTTTTGTTTCTTTTCCAGCTGTTCTGCCTTCTCTCATATGGTACAGAATGAGATCTCATCTAAAGTTTTTTTGAGCTGCCTTTGTTCAAACTGAATTCTTTAAATTGTCCAGCAAGAACAGATTGAAAGGCTAAAAGATATAATCAGCACATCCCTTTCCAAAAAGAATAGATAAAAGGACATTTTTGCAATACCCATGCCCTTCACAGCTATGCTCCAGCAAAAGGCTGAGATCCAGCTCTCAGCTCCTCCAAAAGCCAGGAAAGACCGTTGGTGAGGGCTGGGTTATGTCACTGCAGATGCTAAGAGGAGCCCTTGGAGGATCTGAAAACTACCTTACACCTTAAATACAAGCAAGTAGAAAATTTTGGTTTAAGTCCTTCTTTTTTAATACTTTCCTTTTTCTGACTCACAGACATAAAATTGAATTTAGTATCCAGCTTCCAGTACACACCACCAAGTGCCCACAGACCTAGTGTAGTTTTTTTCAGTAGGAATGTGTTGGCTGAGTTGCAGTCACCTTCTTTCAGTGTTGTACATTTACTATTTTTATCAAAGGAATTTTGATAAGGAGAAGAAATAAACCCCAGAGTCCTCAATATCACCTTTGTTTTCATCTTCCCCTTATCTGCAGGAAAAATGGAAGACCAGAGGGCCAAATTACTCCTTTACTTGCCTTGCAGGGGGAAAAAAAAAACACAAAAAAGCAAAAACCAAAACAAACCAAAAGAAATCAGTTTGTGTACAAGTGAACAAAATGTTCAAGTAGTGACCTATGAAGTACCTCCAGTGCCCAATGTTTCTGTTTCCTTCATTTTCTCCATAGGATGAGACTACTGGGACCCCACTAATGCTCCTTTGCAGCAGCCTCTGCCCTCTCCAGGCTCTGCAGCAACCTGTGTGGCCAACTCCAGCCCTGTGTGTTGTTGAGTTACAGAAAAACGGGAGCAACTTGGGTATGCTTTTGCTTGGATTTCTATTGTGGTGACCTGAATCACTTTTTCCAAGATCTAGATAACTACAGCAGAGTAGCCTTTTTAAGGAAGAAAGCAAGCTTGGAGTGACCTAAGTGAGTTTCTGTGTAGATTAATCTCTGTTGCTTACTTCCATGGGCTGGGACTGAGTACCTGAATCTCAACCAACTCCCTCGTGTTTCCTTCCCCCTGAAGAGAAGTCTGAAGAGCAATGATACCTGTGGAGAGTAGAGAATGTCTTCACAGAGTTCTCCTCTCCCCCAGCCTGTTGTGGGGTGAGATAAATCTTCTGAATCTGCTTTTTCCTCTCTTTGGTGGTTGAGGTAGTTGTGGTGGGCTTGGGTACCCAATTACTTGATACCTGAAGCCATGTGTGATGAATCCTACTGCTTTTAACTTGTAACACAGAATGGACGAAATTGTAATTGGGGTGAGAAGTAGCTCCTTCCTACCTACTCATTATTTTAAGGGAAAGACAAATTTTACCTGCTCCTTTCTGTACTTTGTCAGTTATGCAGATGGTGTGCTGACAGCTGGCTAAAGCTGCCCACAGTGCATGTCTTCCCTGGAGCTGGAGAGCCATTGCCTCTTTTGTCCCTCTCTGCATCAAGAAGCCTGTGGCAGTGAGCATGGGGAAGGAGACAGCTCTTT
>JAOWBP010022725.1:0-23093 GCA_028571105.1 Tragopan temminckii | reverse complement strand
CTCACCACCCTCTGAGTGAAAAACTTCCTCCTAATATCCAACCTAAACCTCCCCTGTCTCAGTTTAAAACCATTCCCAATAATACAAAAAATATTATAAGAATAAAAAAGCTTCTCACAGTCAGCCAAACACAGCAGTTCCCTCGTTAAGGCCAGGCAGGGCCCTAGAGGTTCATCTCACCCCGAAACCCAGACCCAAACTGCACTGGGCATTCACTGGCACAGCCGAGCTGCGGCCGTCCCCACCTGCGGTGGGGATGCAGCATTGTGCCGCGGGCATCAATGCTCTCAATGGGATTAGGCTGCAGCAAGGCCGAAAGGCTGTGGGAAAACCTGCGTGTGTCGTGGTTCCCTCGGCTGCCGTCGCAGCAGAACGTCGCCGCTCGGCCGACAATGGAGTTAAAAAGTAAGAGCAACTGTTGGTGGGGGCTTGGTTTTGAATTATGTATTCATGAATCTGCATAATGGCCTTTCAGCTGTGGCATTGTTGTTGGCAACACAATCTGGGAATTGTGAGAAGAGACGGAGGGGTGAGGGATGGAGAGGCGAAGAGGGGGAAAATGTGGAAAAAACTAAGACTTAATCAAAGGAGAGTGACAAACTGAATGAAATGAGATTTTCTTCCCCGCTTACGCTGTGCCTAAGAAACAAGTTTTCGGCTGGAAATGCTGCCTGCTCTCACAAACTAATAATACTTCTGCTTTTTCTCTGGCTGATTGCTGAGGTCCCTAGGAGGGAATGGAGCGATGCTGTAAGAGCAGGCGTTGTGCCTGCTGAGCCCTGCTCACCCCAGCACGACTGGATTTTCCTGTCTCTTACACAAGGAAGACGAGCAGCGAGTTTCCCTGCATGCTCAATGGTAGATGTGGGAATTACATGTCATGGGGAGGAAGGTGCTTCATTAGAGAGGGATGCAGGCAGCGCCAGGCAGAGCAACAGCCCTCCCTCTCCCATGTCCTTGAATTGGTAGAGCCCAGCATTGAACTCCAAACATGTTTTCTTGTGAGAATAGATGATTTTCTACCATTTAGCATCTTTTCCAGATTGATTTAAAAAAATGAAGAAAAAAAAAAAAGTTTTCTTCTCAAACAAAACCTCCCAAAATCCATTCTAAAATGCCAGAGGCCTAAGCAAGCCGTAATAAATCCTCCTCAAAGCATTCAAGACCCTCGTTCAATATACCCAATGTGCTCCTCGACCCAGAGCACACATCCCCTTTATTCCACAGCTCTGGAAAGTTGAAGAATTTTATTTCTGCTCCAACTCAGTGTGCAATTTACACAAATGTGCCCAAATAAACTAGCTGATTTGGCACAGCTAGCATGAAATTCATTAGTAAAACATACATTTTTAGAGTCCCCAATCGGCTGGATGTGGCCTGCAATGCTGCTTAACAAATGTGCACATTGTCAGTTGTAACAGCCTCTGGAATTTGGCCCAAAACTGCGATGCTTAAAGCACAAGGATTTTCCATAGCATCTATTTTTAGTAATTATATAGGGTATGCTTAGACTAATACCTGGACTCCTCTTGATGTTCAATGTATTTATTCTCACTGTGAGGTCAGAAGAAATGAACACAAGCCAGTTCAGCAGTGCTGCAGTTTTTCCCTGCTGGATAGCTGGAAGTCAGTGAGGTTTATGCATCTTCCCCGTAGGTGAGGCACAACCACAATGGCACAACAAGCTGGAGGCCATTCTGGAGCATGGTATGCAACTAAGTGTATTTCCAGAAATGCGAGGTGTCTGTCTGCTATAGTGACTTCTTGGAAGTGATCTGGACTATGCCATTTGGTGGAGCTGGCACTGCTTATATTGCCTTTTGCTTTGCCTTAGAATCACAGCACGGTTGGCTGAGATGGCACATTAAGCCCATCCAGCCCCTCCCTTGCTATGGGCTGGCTGTCCCCCCATCTCAGGCTGCCCAGGGCCCCATCCGTGGATGTGGGCACATCCAGGGCACCACAGCTCTGGGCAGCAGTGCCAGGACCACACTGCCTTCATTGTGATTAATTTCTTCCTAATGTCTGATCTCAACCTACCCTCTTTCAGTTTAAAACCATTAGCCCTTGTTCTATTGCTACGCCCCTGATGAAGAGTACTTCCTCAGCATTCTTGTGGGCCCCATTTAGGTACAGAAAGACTGCTCTAAGGCCTCCCTGTGTGCTTAACCAGTGGATCAGCCCTCTGGCTCACTTCAGGTTTGAGTGCTGTATCTACATCATGACATCAGCTCCTTAAGATACCGAAAGTACTACAATATTCCTTCAAATAAAAGCTGGGCTGTATGCACAGCTGCTCTCTCACCTTACCTCTTGTGGCACTTGGTGGATATTGGCCAGTTCCATAAAATGAATGATTTTGCTGTCGTGATCATTCAGCACAGGGCATGGATCCACACTCTGAGATAAATAGGAACTGCAGCGTGGGGCAGAGTGGTTGTGGGGCTCTCCTCTACACATAGCTGCGATGGAGACCACTTCCCCAAGCAGAACCACATCTTCCTGCAAGGCTGCATAGCCTTTTCTAGGACTTTAATGCTGCTTTTCCTACTGGAATATGACATTCATGCTCCACATCCAAGCCATTAAGCCTTGTCTCCAGCCCCTCGCTCTGCTCTGCCCAAACAACCACTATTACCACTCCTCCTGGACTCTTTGGCTGCCATGGAGGCATTTCTCCAAGCCTAAAACAGTTCCTCTCAGAAACCTCTTCTGCTGAAGAAACAGCTTATTCCCGTGTCCTACAAATGATCCCACTCCTATTTGGCACTCCGTTTTCTCTTCCAAATTAAACTCAGAGCAACAGAGAGCTTTGTTCTGCCGTGCAAGCATGCTTCCCTCCTTTTTCTCCATGATTTTTCTAAGGGGGATGTGTGAAAGGAACAATATCCCGCCTGGCAAAGGCGCTCCATCCACTCCTGGCCTCATCTTCCCAGATGAGATAGAAAAGAAAGTTGACTTTCATTCTCTCTTCTTTTCCCTCATGACGAGCTCTAAAGTGCTTGCTCCCATTGCTTGCACAAGTGTTTTCATTCTGAAAATTCAAGTTGTTTGGCAGCCTTAGTCCATGCAGTCAAGTCCAAACTTGTTTTCTTGTTAACCTTATGTGAGATTCCATGGCTAGAGCATCGACTATCATTGTATTTCTTTCTGTCACACCTCAGATGTGTGACAGATGTGTACAGGAGAACTCCATGCTCATAAACCACGCGTGCTGGCTAACGTGAGAGCTGGGGCTTAGGCACAATCAGATTTCTCTGCGTCAACACAGATTTGGAGCAGACCTTGTGTGCGCTCCTTCTGCAAGAGAGATGCATTTCATCTTCACGTAAGCTGCAACGAAAGAATGTTTTGCTAATTCTCATCACTTGCCTTTGCACTGGGCTAACAGCATGCGTGGGGGACTGGAATGCCTTGGCTGAAGCTTAGCAGCTGAGTGCATCCAGGCCCTGTGAGCTGCCCTCCTCAGAAAGCTGGGGTCCGTGGCAGGGTAAGGGGTGATCGCTGATCAGAGGTTTGTGCAGCACTTTGTGGGGTTGTGGTGGGTTACGAGACATGGAGATCTTCAAAGAGCAGTTGGAATTACCCTCTCTTTTTGCCTTTCTGTAGGTAGACCACCTAATCCCTGTGGGTCCCAATCACTGTGGAGAAGGCGTTGTAGGTACTACAACTACAGCACAAAGCCCTTGGCTTGGCATATTGGGGATTTACTGCTGGGAGATGATTAACATTCCTGAGGTAATTTTAAATTAAATGAAGGAAACCATAGCATCAAACCATAGCACTTCCAAATAATTTTTGTAATGGAATAGCACGTCTAGATGTCTGTGACCTGTTTGATTTCTCTTAGGCTGGATTTTTAATTTTATTTAACCAGTGCATGAAACAGTATATCCAGAAGCCCAAGATGTCATTTTTGGAAAGGTATGAATACCTCCTTGGCAGTGCTTGAGAGGAAAAATGTAGGCAGGTTGTAGGGCACAGGCCAAAAAGCTTGTCACTTTGGATGCAGAAAATGAGGTCACTATTCATGTTTTTTTCTGCTGTTTTTAAACGGATTGGTGAATAAAATGCTATCCAGAATAGCAAGTTGATGGTGCAAGTTGTGTTTTCTGTCCATTGAATATTGACCCACTTCTGATTGACTTTAAGAAAGGAAGGAGATGCAAAACGAAGAGGACACGTCATAAAATATCAGTCTCACAGTGCTTTTTTATAGGCAGTATTGCTGTAGACATTATCTTTTCCATAAACATATGGTTCATGCATGAGATTTTTGAACGTTGCATTTCTGCTGCGCAATAACATATGAGTGAAAGTAATCAAATTGCAGTGACTTTAATTTACATTGTGTTTCTGCAAAAAAGCAGGAGTTTCATTGCAACTGCTTTGGGAAGCAGCACTTGGTTGTTTTTGTCTAATACCTAGGCTGTATGAGAGCAGCAACACTCCAAAGAAAATGGTGCTTTTCCCATGGTGTTCGTAGAGAATTGTGATTCACTGAACCAAATGCAGGGAGGCAGATGGATTTCATTCTAATTGTATAATTAATTGACTTATCAAGTAATTGACTCATTTTTCCCCATTTTTCCATGTCATTCTGGACGTGTGTTTGCTCATGGCCCCGTGTCAGGTGTAGAAGCAGTGAAGAGCAGGTGAGGCTTCTTAAGGTGTTTAATGTTGAGAGTTAAAGTGTAAACCCACTTGGATTTAGCTAAGACTTTGAGGGTCCTCGGTAATGAAGAAAATGAGCTAGACAGGAAAAGTAAATACTTTGTGATATAAGAGTGCCAGTGTCCATTTAAAAGCCCAAGCTCTGCAATCCATACAGGATTGAACAAATAATTTTTTCCTCCTTTCTGTCAGTGAATCACCTCTTTCTGTGTTAGCCCTTTTGCTCCGTGTTGACTCAAAGCCACTTCTTGTGCCTGGCGCTCTTGACTCTCCCCTTGCTGCCACTCCAGGCAGTGACAGATCTCCCCCTGGTTTCGACATGGAGCGTCAGGCCCCAGTGAAAAGCATTCTGCAGCGTGAGCAGAAACTGCCTGGCTGTGGTATTTCCTCTGCGTGCCTTGCATCTCTAGCATTATGGCTCGGCTCTCCTCCTCCGCAGCTATCGCATCCCGCGTTTCTCCATAGCTGATTCCCAGATGTACTCAGCCCGTAGCTGACTTTGTGCTGTTCCTGGGCAGCGCTGGCTGGCTGTCCTTTGGTTTCAGGGTGATGGCACGACAGTCACGGCCCTTTGTTCTGATGTGACTTGCAAATACACTCAGGTGCCATTTTGACAGTGGAAGAACAGTTTAAAAAGTGCAAGTCAGCTTGTCAGGGCACAAGTCGTTCTGCTGGAGCTGCTGTCTTTGTTAGGGAGGGAGGGGGGCTTCAGAAAAGACAGCTACCGTAGCGTGCATTTCCTGACATCCCCATTACACGTGCAAATTCAGATGAGGGTGTTTGTGGGTACCTGGGGCTGTGTATAGCTGAGTTTGAATCTGACCTTGTACTGAGATCCACTTGTGCTCACACGATCTCGATGGCTGAGAGTAAGACTTAGCATGCCATGACTGGGAGTTAATGGCATTTGCACTTTTGAAACAGATCCTTAAAATACATTTTTTCTCACTTTTCTTTTTCTTTATTGAGCGTAAATCAGAAAAGCCAAAATAAGATCTCCTCGGCAGTCGTACTTTTCTTTCCAAAGACTCTCTATGTCCTGTGTGTTAATTTGGCCTCTCATCTTTGCAGATAGAATAATACTGGTTTACATACCTTTGATATTTTGCAAAGGTTCTCATCTGTCCTGCAATGCCTACATTTACAGCTTGAGAAGCAACTTAAAGATCCACACTGTAAAAACTAATAGCACTATGTTTTTTTCCTGGATTTCCACGCTGTTCAATAAGCAAGTTGCCTTTACGCAGACCTTAAATCCTACCTGCAATGTTTAATGAAGAATTGGGATCTGCTGCCATTCCTCTGATCCTTTGTACTACAGTTTCGGAAGGTGGAATGCATTCCACAGGTAGTTTGCTTTCGTATACTATTAACTCTTCTAACTACTTTAAAGTTAAGCAAGTAAATGGAAAAGTTGGTACCTAGATAATTTGTTCAAAGGAATAAGAGAGAATGACCGGGTGAAGACTTGTTTGGTCAAACTGGGAGCAATGTACCATTGCTGCTCGCTCCAATTCCAGTTGGGACCGTTCATCTGGTACGGCCACATCTCCGAATCCCTACAGATACAGTATTTGCAAATTTAATCAGGAGCAACAGGTTTTTCTCATGACCTATTGTGTAGTTTCCCTTCTGAATGGGCTGTTGTGCTGTTCCATCTGCAGGCAGCTCCGGCTGCAACATAAAGAGCTCTGTTCTGCCCTTGTGCCCCTCTGTATTTCACACTGGTGCGCAGAAATGGCACTACACATCTCTTCTTTCAAGTGACAACGAATGCTTCATTTTCTCCCCCATTCACTGAGGATTTAATTGCCCTGCACATCAAAAGGGGAATATCTCCCCAATTACCATCCTCCTTCCCAGAAAATAGTTAACTGCGTATCTCAGGAAACCTGCCAAGATATCCGGGCTCTGAGAGCAGAATGGAAGTGTACTGATGTGGGTGGGGGGAGCAGAAGAGGAGCTGACGCAGACGAGCAAGTGTTAAAACACTCCATTTTTTCCGTGCACCTCCTTTTAGCAGCAGAAAAAGGAGTTACACGACTGCTTTCTGACCACTCTCAGGGCTTATGCCCTTCCTTCCCATATGAAGATGAACTGCATTAATTACAGCAGTGACAGAAACAGAGCAGTGTTTTTGCAAGGGTTTTGATGCCCTTGACTTAAAAAAATGCTTAGGCTATTTGCCAGTTATAAAGAAATGTTTGACAAAAGAACCAGGTCAGATTCAAGCTGCACTAAGGACTATGGTTGAGGGGGGGAAATGAGTCTTCAGGTCGCTGTAGGGCTGGATTTTTAATAATAAAATCTTGCAGACAATTGAAACTGATTTTTCATTAAAAGTCTGCAATCCCTTAGTGGTTCCAATCCTGGAAACGTAAACCTCTCAACATTTCAAGAGAATACTTCCATGTTGGTTTTTTCTCTTCCTCCCCTTTTCTCTCTCTCCTTCCCGGATCTCTTTGGTATCTGTTTTACACACCTGCTGGAGGATGAAGCTCTGTTTTTTGTCACCAGGAGGGTTTTCCTAATACAAATATATATATATATATATAAAAAACTGCATTTCTAGTGTATAGAAAGCATGCTGGGATTTGTAGAGATTTTCCCCTCCAACTTTGCAGCAGTGTAGAATTCAGCCAGAAGTGTTGGCTTAAAAAGTTTGCCATATCATACAGAAGTAAGGAGCCTTGTCCTAGGCTGATAACATGGATATGCCTTCAAAGGGAACTAGAAATTCAGAGGAGATTTCACTGGAGCTGAGTATATCAGAGTAAATCATGAGATCATAGAATGGCTTGGGTTGGAAGATCATTTAGTTCCAACCCTCTGCCATGGGTAGAGCTGCCAACCAGTAGATTGGACTGCCCAGGAGCCCAGCCAGCCTGGCCTTGAATGCCTGCAGGAATGGGACATCCACAGCCCCTGCAGTCTGTTCCAGTGCCTCACCACCAAGAAAGAACATCTCAAACTGTGAAGTGACGGGAGTATGATTCAGAGTCCTGAGAGGCGGCTCAGATAGGACAATCTGGGAAAGCCTGGCACTGTGACCACACTGCCTGGAATATAGCTTCATTGAGTCATGGCTCAGCAGTGTCTTCTGTGTGTGTGAGTACATAGAAGAATATGCACAAGGTGTCCGTCCTCGCCCTGACTCTGCAAATGCTCAGTCGTGTGCTGAAACACATGAAGCATCCTGAAGGGAAACGGCACTGCTTCCTTCTTGGAGGATAAAATGCTTTCAGTATTAGGGCTCTTGGTGATTTACTCTCACACGTTTGTTGTGTGGCAATTTTAAGTCTCTGTCCATGAACCAGAAGATTACACAATGAAATAAAAGGGAGAGGGACAGAATTGTTTTCAAGTTTGTCCTGGATGCAGGCAAGCACGAGGAGACAGCAATTTGTGAAGACTGCTTAAGCAACTGGAAAAAATGCCATTTGTCAGGGAATTACGATAGTCTCGTCTAGACAAGGCCAGTGCCTGAATCAGCTTCCAAATCCTGACAAATCTGTGTGTGCCGCAACTTGGAAACAAAATACAGATTTTCACAGAGTTTTCTGTTGTGTTAATAAATGTATACTCCCATGCAGATGCACACGCAGAGGAAAAAACTGCATTTGGTTTCCCTTGCTGTGGTTTGTGAGGTGGCTGTCAGTCACTCAGACCACAAACATGGCAGGATGTTTGCAAGTGCTCAACTTGGGACCTTTTAGAAGGGACTTCTGAGTGCCATCTGGTCGAAATCCCCTGCAATGGACAGGGATAGCACAGGGCCTGATCCAGCTTCACCCTGAGTCTCCTGGGATGGGGCATCAACCACATCTCCGAGCAACCTGTTCCAGTCTCACCACCCTCACTGTAGGATTTTTTTCCTTATATTCAACCTAAATCTACCCTCCCTGAGCTTGAAGCTATTTCCCCATGTTCAATCACCACAGACCCTGCTGAAGAATCTGTCCCCTTCTTTCCTGTAGCTCCCCTTTAGATACTGATAGGCCGCTATTAGGGCACCTTGCAGCCTTCCCCAGTCTGAACAGCCCCAGCTCTCTCAGCCTGTCCTCATAGGAGAGGTGTTCCATTCCATGGACCATTTTTGTGGCCCTCCTCCGGACGTTCTCCAACAGTTCTACGTCTGTCCCATACAAATCTATCTCCTCTCTATACTAAATAGCCCGTTCCCATTTGCTTCTGAACATAATGCAACCATCTGTTTATTATCTCAGAAAAAAATTATGCGTGTTTTTATAGGTGCAATAAAACACAATTTCATTGTCTGCGAGGGGTTGCGGCTCTTATTTTTAACCAGGGTTTTGTGCTGAGAAGAATTGGAGACATCAGCCCCACACTCGCTGTTGCTGTCAGCTTCCCTCAGACTGTTGTGACCTGTTTCATTAAAGCTGTTCCCCCTCCACTCTCCCTGTGCGTTGTGTTTAACGACAGACTTTCACTGCTGGCATTGGTTTTCATTACTGGTCTTTGCACTTCCAGCATCTGGGAGCAGCACACGCAGCATATGTTCGTATAATTTATTTACATGTAGGGAAAGCGTGGTGTAGATTGCACCACGTTAAGTTCCCCTTTGGATGACTGTTTCCTTGATGTGTTAGCACAGTGTTTTCGGAGCATTAGTGTTTCCTGTAGTAAAGACTTGATTCACTGTTGTGTCCTAATACAAATACCCCAATGCCCAGCTTGTGGTATTTTTAGTTTCAAACACGGGCCGTGATGCTGTGTGATGTGCCATAGCCAAATACTTCTGTTTCTTTCCCTGAACACCTTTCCTTATCTTTGTCTTTTGGATCGTGTGTGTGGATGGAGACCGAGGTCAGTGCTCTTCACAATAAAATTGGATGGCATAATTATTGTTCCAGCTCGGTTCAAAGCTTGAATGTTTCCATATTAATGTCTGTCATTCTCTTATTTTGAATGACAGTACTTCTGACTGGGAGCTGCCAAGAACAATTTAAGCATTAAAGATGCATGAGTTAAAAAAAAAAAAAAAAAAAAGTATTTTTTAAGCCAGTCCATTTGAATGTCTCAGAAATATGTGTTCATATCACATCAAAACTGCCAGCAATGGGAGGGTTTTTCCTTTGCAGAAAGGAGGCCTTGTAAATAGTTGTATTCATTGGAGTTAAAATTAGGTTTCTGTGGTGTTGACTTGCAGCCAGCTTTTCCCACAGGGCAATTTATTAAAAAAAGAAAAAGGAAAAAAAAAAGGGGGGGGGGGGGGAAGGAAGCCCTAAAATAGCAACGTGCATATGACATGTTCTGTGAACTTGAGAGCCCATTCAGGCTAAAGCTTTCTTTGTATTTCTTGGTGCCTCCAAGGAAGAGCGTGGCAATAAGCTAGGTTTCCTTACATTCTAATGCATGGACTGTGACTTTTTTTTTTTTCTGATTTGAGTTTTTATAGCTGTATTCTGTTGGATTGTCATTAGAGAGAAGCAATAATATTCTTCCTCGAACCACTGGTTTGGGAGAACTTGCCCAGGTCCATGAAGACCATGGTTCTCCCGCTGTGTTGTTGGATTTTAAAAAGAATAAGGTTCAGATGGATGTCAGTGGTTGTTTTTTTGAGAAAATAGAATAAACATTATGGTCTGCCCAGCGCTTGTGTGTATCACCAAACAAGTGAACTGGAGTTTGTATTGGACACTGTGGTTTCCTTGTTTTGGTACATGCTGAAGGCTTCACCACAGCGCTGCCCATTTGGGCACCAGCAATAATTTTCTTCCTGCCTTTGGCCAGTGTCAGAAATAAATCTTGGACTTTCTCCCGGGCAGACATTGTTCATTTTACCTCTCTCCCCTCTTTCTCATGGCACGGCTCCACGAAGCGATGGAGCGTGGGCTGCTAGCACAGCTCCTGGGGCTGTAAAACAAAGGGCCCTCCGATGGCAGCTTGGTCAGCATGAAGCTTCTTACAGAGACACTGAAGAAACTTCTTATAGAGGAGACTGAGTTGAATCCCCCCATTCATCCAGACGCTGGAAGGAGAACACGGTGTCATCGACTGTCACTGGGGGTTGGAACCCACTAGCTGAACCCTCGGCCTACCTCTGCTCTTAGTCTCCCAAATGATCTTTCAGATTCTGGATGAATTATTTTGAGTTCTTTTGTTAAAGGTGTTGCAGGTACTGGTGGAAAACATGGTTTGGGGTTCAGGTGTTATTATCACATGGTTAATTTGTCCTTCCTACTGAGCATTTCAAGGGAACGGAATTGTATCTCTCGGCAGTGTCTGCTTTGTGTGTTTTCTTATCTTCAAAAGCTACTTATTATCAGACCCAGATGGTGTTGCTGTACCTGCAAATCAACTGCAAGTAAAACAAGCCATCACGTATGCACATAACACGATTTGATTTTGCAGGCAGAAAAATATACTTCACCCTGGCTTTTTGGTTTCTGCTAACATCCCTGTCTGATTCACGGCTACCACCGGCTTCCCTGAGCAAAGTCCAACCAAGGTGGAGTCTTAAAGATGGCCATAAATCATTGAAAGTACAATAGCTCTCTTTTCTGACACCCCTCATAAGCCCCTTGTGAATTCCACTGGGCTACTTTGCAACGTACCATGGTCTCAAAAACAAAATCTGCATTTTGAGGGCAGTGTTGTTGGAGAGTAATTCATAAGGATCAGTCACCCAGAAAGGGAAAAAAACAACATCAAAGGGGAATTCTTAAATGGGTTCTATGTTACTAACAATTATAAAATGAATGCATTGTGCTTTATTATCAAGGAAACTTCATAAACTTTATTATGGTATAGTAAGGCAGCGTAACTATCTGTGGTGGCTACATCCTCTTCCAGGCCTGGTCCGGATTGTGAAGTCTGTAGTAATCTACTACTACTATCTATAGTAATATTACTATCTATACTACTATCTATAGTAATACTACTATCTGTAGTAATCTATACTACTATCTACTACTACTGTATATAGTAATACCTGTCTGCTGGTCTCTGCTCACCCTTCAGCTCAGAAAAAATACCTTTCCTTCCCTTCTGTACCTCTCACCTTTACATTTTTCATTAGCGTCCTATTGAAGAGAACCAAAGAGTTATCAGAATCAGCACATTTTGCTTCTTAACATGCAAGTCCCAACTTATCGAAGAGATTTATGTTTATCTGGTAGACTGCACCCAACTTTTGTTCATTTCATTTTCAGCTTTTAGTAGAGCAAGAGCAAAGTAGCTCTTGTGGTTCCTCAAATCAAGTAGCTCTATCTGCCTCTGTGAAGGCACTCAGAACCAGTACATGAAGGAGTTGGGTACATATCTGTACCCAAGATGTGAAGATGTGATGAGAGTCTCTCACAAAGCTACCGAGATTTGTGATTTTTTGACCTGTCAGATTTTGCTTAGGTTTTGATGGGCGTATTCTGAAGAAACAACTTGTTTAATTCCCATTGAATTCAGTTAGTGGTGATGGATACCTGTAGCATTCTCTGCTCTTTTATTTTTAAAGCTTTGTCTATGGCAAGGTCTCTTTGCAGACTGAGTGGAGAAAATGAACCCTTCCACTTTATTATTATTTTTTTTCCCAGAGCTAAACTAACATTTCTGCCTGCCAGTTGGTCTTGGAACATTAAATTGAATCAAGGGCAAGAATAGTATGGAGTCTGAAAAGCAATGTTTTTTGACGTTTTAGGTGTGCAGAAGGACCTGCTTGTGTTAGGTGAAACTTTTAGGGAGGGCTCCATAGGTTCCCCTTCGCTTGTTTGCATTGGCACATGCAGCAGAAAAGCATTTGAGCATCTGCCATGCGGTTTGTATTTCTGCAAGACTGGGGGCTTGGGGAAAGGGCTGCTGGGTGGGCCTGGAGCTCAGGGGTTCCAAATGGCCACGTTTACTTCTTCTCAAGCTTGGCTGCCTGGCTGGGTAGAGCGGAGTGGGGCTGCGTGGCAGGAGTCGCTGCTCGCTCGGAGCTGAGCCCTGGCACTTCTCGCAGAGGCAGCAAAGCTTTTCCCTTCCACACACAACCTATTGCCTCTTCGGTGCCAGTAAAAATAAGAGAACGGCACAGCTCAAATAGCAGACCTCCCTCAAAATAACTCTGTGGTTGTGAGCTGAGGGCAGGAATTGTTCCTTCTCGTTAGTGTGCGTGAGATAAATGAGTTGCGTGGTTCTTTCCTGAGCCCCTTCCTTAAAAAGGGGACTGCTTCAAGAAAGTAGATGAGAGCTATTACATACATTTTTCTTGGAGACCTCGCTTGAGCCTTCTTTTTCCTGCACCGCAGGAAAGAGCTGTATTAAAGTATTTTCACCAAATGGAACTTAATTTTCACTATTTTACTGGGTTGTTCTGCTCAGTTTTATCTATTCTTTGTCATTTTTAGTTGAAGTGGTTTCTCCGGGAGCAAACTGTTTTTTCTAACCAGACGTTCCAGTGTGGGAATTTCTCTAATTTACTCCACAATGCACTCGGGTAGGTGGAGGGATGGGGAAAAGTGAGGAATGCAGCAGTGCTTCCCCACACCCCGCTCGCTGGCACTCTGAGATTAAAGTTCTTTTTCTCACAACAAACCCCTGACCCGTCTGCTTTCTTGTAACTCGGCATCCTCTAGATGGCCCTTAGGCATAGCTTACCGCATGATATGTGCAGATAGCTTAATAATAGGGTTTCCAGCTGTGAGGGCCTTATGGATGCTGTGAAATCCCAAATCGATTCAAGGAAATCTGCATTACAATGCACTGTTTGGTCCAGGTCTGTGCACTGAGCGGGTACACAAAAGGTAACGGAAACTAAATGTGTCAGGCATCATCTTTCTAATCCAATGTGGGGTCTGTTTAATCCCTTTCAAAAGATGTCTTAAGAACTCCCAGCGTCTTCATTGAGCGCGCTCACCCACTGCCGCCGAGGGGCCGGGACCGCGCCATTGCGGCTCACTGAGCTGCCCTCCAGTTTGGCTTAATTAACACGTAGTGGCCCGTCGCTGAGCTACCCTCACTGAGTTGTACTTAATTAACACGTAGTGGCCCGTCGCTGAGCTACTCTCATTGAGTTGTGCTTAATTAACACGTAGAGGCCCGTCGGCTGCTGCCCAGTCCTTGTCGCAGCCCATGGGCCTGTTGGTCTATGGATGGGTCAGTGAGGGGCATGAGGAGAGGGCTGGGAATTTCTTTCTTTTTTTTTTTTTTTTTGCCTCAGCTGGGAGAAATAGAAGAGCCATCGGATGCGGAATGTTTGGGGCAGAAGTGTTAGACCGTCATGATGGGAGTGAAGCTCACTCCACTCTTACAACTCTATGCACCTACACTTCCACAGGCACAGCTCAGCTGACAAAACCTTAAGACCTCATGAAAGCCCTTTGGCTCAGATCCGTTGGCTCAGTCTGTGTTTTTCCTTTGCAAATATCAGCCTCCCGGGCCAGCCATGGGAAGAGGAATGCCTCAGGAAAGTGGAATAGTGTTGGAAGTTGGTGAGGGTAAATGTGTGGTGACTAATGACCAAGTCTGATGGCCCAGAAGCTCTAGAACCAGATCCTGGAGGAGAGCTGTGCCTACAGTGTAACCCCCGCTGTAAAGGAGTTGTGCTGTGTAATGGGGCAGCCTGGGGAGGGGAGAAGGCTGGGTGATTGCAGCACTCAGTGTGACATTAACCAACAGTGAAGTAAGAGTGTTATACCAGGAAGAGAATGGATGCACTGAACAAGCAAAGATGGATGAAAAATTAAGACCTGATGCAGGCAGGCCAAACTTTTTATCAATATTGATTTTGCTTGCTTGCATATTTTCATAATCAAGTTCTGTCTCTCCTTGTTGGTTCTGGGATCTTCAGTCCCATCCCGTTGGTGTCTGGCAGGCTTCAGCAGTGCCCAGGGATGGAGGAGTTCACTCTTTCCAAGGTCTCAGCTCAAACCTGCCCTTGTTGTTCCTTGTGGCCACGCTGTCTTATGGAGCCCTAATTTACTTTTTTAGGTATGGTGATGTTGTGGTGGTAGATACAGCAGGAATGTCCAACGGGAAGAGGCTAAAGCTGTTGCCATTGGGACGGTATGTCAATAGAGTATATCAATATATCAGTAACTACTTCTAGGTTGATACCTTGGGACAATGTCTGGCCTTAAATGTTTCAGACAAGTGTTTCAGCGCGGTAGGGCAGAGACCCTGGGGTTTACCAGCTTTTAATCAGCTCCCTACATTTTCAGTTGATGACAGACAACTGGAACACACAACACACTGCCGTTCTGCATCTTTTCTGGCCTTTTTCAATAATATTCTGTGGTTGGAGCTGGTGGGAAAGTTTCAGTTGCAAAAGGAAAATGTGAAAATACATTGAATATTTTAAGAAATTCCAGACTTTAATAAAAATGGTGTTATCTCTTCGTTTATTTGTTTTAAATAGCTCTTTTCATGTGTTGGGACAAAGGGACATTGTATTAACTGTGAAGTGTGAAATGTTTTTCTTGTTTGCTTGGGACAACAACTGGGAATACATGGATTTGCCCATTCACACTGTATTGTTATGACAACATATTTTCACAACCTATTTGAAAGCCTGCGCTATGAAAGGAATAATGTTGACTCTAAATCTGGAGGAGTTTCATGCTTTTGTTTTAAGCTTGCATGTATGAGCTCTGTCAAAATTGTCTTTCATCCTCAGTGTCTGCCTGATTCAAGGGTTCTTTTCTTGTTCAAATATCCTTTAGTAAAGCCCATTTGACTGAAAGGCTGAGCAAACATGGGCTGGCTATGATAAGAGTTCTACGTGAAGTCTTTCACATGCTTTGTCAGCATGAGGTTTTTTCAGCCGTGTGCCCAAGTAGAAGGAAAAAAAAAAGTACTTTTCCCCCTCTGCAGTTTATTTTCTTGAAGATCATTATTTTAATTTATAATTGCTGTAATTTTGTAATGGATTTATGATGATAAACCATTACACTTTATGTGAAACGTTAATCCACTATGGATTAGTGTTGCTTACTAAGTCCTACCCTGGTGCTGTGTAACTAAAACAAATCACAGCAGAACTTAGGTCCCAGCCTCAACCAAGTGTGCTTTAGTTCTGTTTTCTATGTCTCTCTTTTGTAAGCAGCTTGTCAAGCTTTCTTTAACACAGAAATGCTAAACGGGATCGTGAGGAGTCTAATCCTTTAATTTTGCTAGCACAGAAAAGGTGATGGAGAACACACTGATCAGCTTAATCAAAAACGAAAGGTTTTTTTTTTCTCCGAATTCAAACATTATACTTGTCAATAGTAATGCATATGTATAAACAGAGAATAGAATGGTTCATTTAAAGCCTATCTCTGTTAAGACTTCAAGTCAAGATGCAGTGTGAGACTTTGCATGGTTGAATCTTAGCTCTGGAACATCCAAGATGGTTACTGCAAAAAAAAACCTGTTTGACTCAAGCAAGCTTTTTGTGCCACGCAGCACACAGCCTGTTTCCCCTAGCTAGCTTTGTCCTGCAGCTGGTTTGTAGAAGAGCAAGATGTAACATTTTTCCTTGAAAAACTGTGCTTCGCTGCTGCTCATTGCTGCAGCGCTGAATCTTTCCAGCTCCTCTTCATTGATACTCACCTTTGCTTTTCTTGTTGTAAGTCTACATTGGGATCCAGCACTACGACAGGAAAAAAAAGAAGACATTTTACCACGTGCCTCTGCTAAACACTAACTAATAACATGCTGGGTACGTTCCACTCCACCCAAAGTCTCTAATTGTTCACCGTATGAAATGAAGTTAATTCTGTGTAATGTTTTGATGAGTAATTTTAATCGAGGTTGTGGAGAAACTGCTCTCAAGTCTGGAAATATAAGCGCTTCCTGTAGTAAACAAATCTTGTGGTTTTAACATTTCACTTAATCTGATTTTTCAGATGGCAGAACATGTTCCTTCTCTTGGTCTTCAAGGCTGAGGAACACTTTTGTAGCCCGATTTAATTTATTCCTCTCTTCAACCAGTAAAAGGGAAGAGGGAGAAAAGGCAGTTTTCATCTTTTGCTTTGGCAAGTCAGCAGCTGGTCTTGGCTGTGACTTCTTCCATCTAACCTGTCCTTCACCCTGCGGGTTGGTCTGCAGTGATGGCCTCTGGAAGTTCATAGTTTTGTTGCAGAGGACATGGAGGATCAGTTTCTTGTTGAAAGACTGTGTGGGCAACCTGGTGAGATCTGATCCGGGGAGATCTGACACTTTTTGGCACACGATGATGACTGTAGGCACCTGGAGCCAAATGGATCCAAAAAGGAAATCTCTTGGCTTCCAGAAATTGCTGCCAGGATGAATTTGGTCCACAGATTTTAAGCAATCTTTACTGCATGTTCTAAGCTTCCTGGTGCTTTCAAGGCTCTTAAATACACAAGCTCTGTGCCAATTTATCTGGCATTTGAAAGAAGCAAGAAGCTGCAAAAAGAGTGGCTGCTAGACGTACTTCTATGGCATAGTTAGCAGGGAATTTTCTGGATGGAAGAACCTGACCTGTTTCCTTCTTGGGCTGTCCCAGGCAATCTATGGCTAAAAAGACCAGGGTTGTTGTCCAGAGAAATTATAAATCAGAAACTTGGAAGTCAAATTTCCATTTGCTGGGCGTGGTATCCATGGGCAAATAGAACAGCATGTAAATTTGGTAAGAGCTGCAAGGGAACATTATGGAAAAAAATACCCGATTTTTTGGTGTGCTGAAAAAACTTCAACTTTCATTCAGTGCAATAGGTGGCACTTGCTGCATATGATTTTCTCTTGTAGTACAGTCTGCACAGATTAACCTACAAACAGCAAGATGAAGTGTTCCCGAGTTGTGTGTGTACACATCACCCCTGGTATGCTACGTACTTCAGGGCACCACAGATCCTGTCCCAGTGCTGCTCTCTGGGAGGAGATGGAGAGGGCAGCATGGAGCCATGGCGTGTGCCTTCAGCATCCCTGGGGCTGCAGATCACATGTTTGTGTGACACAACAACAACCCTTGGAAGAAGATTTCCTGAGAAGATGTGAATGGTCACAAATCATGGATTCATGTTTTAAAACATGCAGTCCTGTATTTCCTCGTGATTCTTAATTTGTATGAGTTTTCCATTAATGAAGTTTCTTCCCAAGATGTTTCCAGAGAAAAGGACACAAATGGGAAAGTCATGGGCATTTTAATATATATGTGAATAGGAGGATGGTGCTGTGATGCAGGGTTTATTAGTATTGTTTATTAGTATTTAGCAATAGTTTGCCATTCGTAAGCACCATTTCACACCCCTGCTGGAAATGTAAGGTCCCGTGAGCCATCCCATCTCCCTCTCTTATTAAATTCTCTGTCACAGGTTTGTCCTTTGCCAAGCACATTACCTGCTATTTTAAAACTGAGACTCTCCAGATGTTAATTTTTTTTTTTTTGTTCAGGCAGGTTTAATGTTCCCCCTCGAAAGTTTCACAGCAAACAAAAGATGCATGCTGCTACAGACAGGATGGGTTTATTTCCTGGCAGGCATTCAAGAGGCTGGGAGGGAAGGGAATGCCTGCTGAAGTTCACGGTTCCCAAACTGCATGAAATGTCTTTTCTCTCCATGCTGTGGTGAGGAGGGACGTGCAGCTTTAGTTACTGCACAGCATTGTTTGCTTGGGAGAATTAAAACCTGTGTACCATGCACCGCTCTGCAGAAGGCAAAGGGAAGAAACCATCCTACAAACATCTCTAGAAAATATTCCATGGAATCTACTCAAGTCTTTGGTTTATTTCGGCCTTTATCTGCTAAGAAAAAAACATCTGTGAACATTTGAGTGGATGCATTGTGCTGTGACATCCAGGACCAGAGCAGCCTCTGCTGTGGAACTCTCACCTGCCTCACACGGTGGGTCAGCCACGAGTGAAAGGGGAGAAATTCTGCAAAGCATTAGAGGACTTGAGTGTCTAGTCATTGGATTTATACCTTAAAGCACTTTTGTGCTGTGAATGCTCTATCCATTTGCACAGCATCCGCCAGTCAGGGATGTTCTTTCTGTGGCATTATCCATTTGTAAGGGAGAAAGGCTGCTCCCGTTTTACAGGGAAGACCTGACTGGCAGAGTTTGTTGTTTCAAAGGGACAGTTCACTCCAAAAGATGTTCATTTCCTTCTTACGAGGGTTTCTGCTAAATAAGCCAAAATGGAGAGCATCACCCCGGGGTGGTACGCAGCCATTGCAGCTTGGCTCAGAAAGTACTGCTGTCCTCTGGGGGTTGTTTCCAAAGTCTTCTAAAGGACTGCTAGCTGTGCAGTGTGGGGTAGGGATTTATGTCACATCTGAAGCACTTGTCAAATGCTCAACACAATAGATTGGGATGCAGAGGTTACAAATAAAACACGAGGCCAAAAGGGAGTCTGATGTCTGCACTCTGCCAAGGTGAAATATGTGTAAAATGTGTATTTAACAGAAGAGTGCACTGATTTTCTCTGATCCTGATGATTACACAAGTCATTTTGATGCCACGTTTTGTTACCTGAGATACTGTGCAGCCAATAACAGAACCCTGGAGACTAGACTTCCCTTATTCCTTAATGGACAATGTTGTATCCATTTCCTCTCTAGAGCCCTGTCCAATCCTGCTCCCTGTGCGTTAAGCTGATTTGTTTCTTGCTACATAAAACACTTATTTCTGCAGTCAGACCATTTCTTTTATCACTGGCATTTCATCGGTTCTACTGATAACAGTTATAAAGCAAAGCAGGATTTGATAATATATTGGTTTCTTAAATGCTAAAGACTCAACCTGCATTTTCTACAGGCAACACAGGTTCTGCTTTTGCCTTTAATATGGGTTTTTTAACATCGGTGAAGCACAGAGATGTACATTAACAGTACCCTTTAATCTTCTTCCTCTTCCTTTGTGAGTAACCTTCAAAAGCAAAGCGGCTGATGGAGAGCCCTGGCTGGAGGATGTGTCTGGCTGCTTCATTTACGTGCAGAGACACTGGCTCAACACCTGCAGAACACAGCTAGAAATGAAGACTGCATATTGCAACATTCCCTTCCTGCAGCTTGTGGTGCATGGGGATAGGACGGGCTGTCAGCTTCTGTTGCAGCCACAGAATAACTCACCATCTGGTTTTTGTTTTTAATTTAGATGCTAGAAGTAGACCTGAACCAAACCTGTGGTTCCAGGTCCTATGAGGGTTGCTAGAAATTCTTCTGAATTAAATAATTAAATAAACAAAAGTTATTTAATCTCTCAGTAGAAGCCCACTGAGCAGTGCATGTGTCTGACATGAGCAGCCACCCGCTCATTACCTCATTCCTTCCAATCCCTGCTCTGTTAGCACTTGTTTGTTGTCACAGCTCAGATCTGTACCATAATTTCTTCGGGGCAAGAACTGTGTATGTTTGTCTGGTACTGTATCTATGGGAATAACAGAAAATACTGATGGTAAGAACAGCAAACATGAAAGGTAATTTGGAAACTGGGATTAAGTTTAAAGTTTGGCTCTTTGCTTCATCTCAATCAGAAAAAAAGGAGTGGAGAGAAACATTCCACACCAGTGGGCTTAAAATGAGTATCTGTAATTACCCATGCCACCAGAGCTGCAACTCCTATCAAGGCAATGGGCAGTGGGCTCAGCAGCCACGCTCACAAGCCCAGCTCAGTGCCATCCAGATGGGGACACCAGGAGACACACTTGCTTTTGGTGGTGAGAGCAGGTGGAATGGTGCAGAGCCAAGCAGGATGTAGCAAAGAGCCAGCAGGCATCTTTGGATGCATGGTTCTAGGATAAATCAGTCTTGCCCATTGAAGTGGTGATTTAGAGGGACAGCTCCTCTTCCTCATTCCTCCCTTGCCCAGACTTGGTCCTGTCACTGCAGCCTCTGTTATCTCCTTCTATACTGCAGCTCTGTTGATGCATCCCCACCCAGATAGGTGTCTACCCAAAATGCCAAAGGAGAGTTGGTGTAAGAGAGAAATGTTATCAAAACACAGGATATGAGGGTGAGGAATTCCAAGGACTGTCCAAAGCTACCGATGACTGAAAAACAGGATAAAACTTCTAAAGGAGCTTCCTCTTAGAAGACCATTCACTCTTCCTAAAGTGGTAATGCACCAATTTCAGATTACAGTTTGATTCTAGAATGAATGGATTCAGGAGATTCTTTAGTAGTAACAGAGGGTTGAAGAGCACTTTATAGGACAAACAGGGAAGTCTTTCCACAAAGGCAGTGAGTGGCCCAGCCCTTCCTTGCTCCATGATCATAATGTCTGTGCTGGTTGTGGCGCGTTTGTTTTTGTTGTTCTGTCTCCAATTTGCACAGCCAAGTGCTACCTGAGGATTCTCAGAACCGTCTCAAACAGCTGCCAGTCCTCAGGAAAGGAGTGGATCTTACCAAACAGAGTAGACTTTCCAAAAAACAGAGCCTGACACAGCTGCCATGTGCTCATCATTATGTGCTTAAGGTTGCTCTTGATGATCTTAGCGGTCTTTCCAACCTTTATGATTCCATGATCTCCTTGAAGCAGTGAGCAGGGCAGGAGCCAGGTTCACACGGAGTGGGGCCAGCCTGCAGGGATGTAGCAGGACTTGCTGCAGCACTGTGTACAGCCACCACAGCAGGGCCTTCATCAGAAGACTGCCAGTGGGAGAAGTCATCTGGAATGGAGTGGATGGATGCTGGAAGAGAAATGAGACATCTCTCTCCTTCTGGCATCAAGAATAATCCTATCTGTTTTGCTTTCTGGCGTTGTCTCCCCGACGTGCCAGGGGTGAGGGGGGCAGGTGAGCTGACAGCATTTGTCTGGGGTGAGTGCCAGCAGGGAGGAATGGCAGTGGAGCAGCAGAGCTGCTGAGACTCATGAGGAAATTATGTGGAGCTGGGACAGACATCCCTCTGAGTCTTCCCTGCATTTTAAAACTTGAAATGTGGTCTGGGGGTTGATTAGAGAGCTTCTACCTTTCTCTAGCTCCATCTATATGGATGAGACAGTGTCTGTTCTGCTAAGTCGGAGGTACTTTTATCCCAGTACCTCTTCTGTTATTTCCCTCCCTTTAGAACAACAAACATGTGGCTCTGCGCATGGCAAGAGAGGATTTGAGACTTGTGTTCAGGCCTGGATCTATGAATGGAAAGTCTGAGCTCTGCACACCACTGAGCGCGGCTCCTTGCAGCTTTCTGCCCAAAGCTGTATCTCCTGTGCCAGCTCTCCACTCTGCCCAGCTTTCCCAGAACGCTGTGCAAAAGCCATCTGACTTTCTGCTCCTAATTGCACAGAGCTCAAAATTAGGAGCAGGATTTGTGGCTCAAAAGTTGAGTGATCTGTTAGGTATTGTCACAGTCCAGCTTTGGAAAATGTGGTGGATAGGAGAACATCACTGAAAATATCCGCTACGGCGCTGATCCTGCAGAGTTCACCCGGTGTGATGGAAACAGCTTTCATGTGGGTCTGCCAAAGAAGAGCAGAAAGAGATTTTTAAATGCTTCAACTTCTGCCTAGCACTGTTGCAACCCTCCTCTATTTGCTGCATCACCCTCCATCGTGCTGCTGGAGGGGTGAGGAATGCAGCCCTGCTGTTTAATCGCTTGCCTTTACTGCTCACTTGTGGCTCGTACTTGCTCCTCAGCATTGTGAGTGGAATGCAGTAGCACTGCTTTGCCTTACCACCGTGTAGCTGAGACCCACGCCAATATTGTCAAAATTCAAGGCATTCCTTTCCCAAACGCATTTTACATGGAAAAGTACCCTTAACTCACTCTAGTCCCAAATACCAGGCTGGAGTGCCTCTCTACTTGCCAGTGATGCTGGGCAAGCTTACAGCCCAGATAAATCACAGGCAGCTGGGGAATGGGTGGCGGCTCTCATTTCACCACTTGAAAGGCAGCCTTTAAAAACTGGTTGGAATTCAGCCTTTAATTTTGCACCCACAGATTTGAACCCATAATAAGATGTGAGCGTGGATTTGCAGATCCCATCTGTGGGAGAATTAAGGACATCACCTTGCCTACTGCCTGCTTAATCCGAAAGAACAGTTAGATAATTAAATGTCTCAACGTCTTTACTTTTTCCCACCACTAATTATGAACAGGGAATTAAAAGGCTTTGGCTCCTCTGCACATGCACTAGGTAAGCACAGTCTTATACCCTGTATCTCCAGGTCACTTGCTCCGTATAGACGAGTGCTCCCTGCAGCTTTCCCACTTTATTCCAGGCTGCTTTCCTAAAGGAGCCCTCTGACGTGCTGCTCCAAACAGAATTGTTTGTTTAACAATCAGAAACCCAAACCCACACACTTCCTAAAATGGGACTTAATTTAGAGGGGAGTTCTTTGAAATACATAAACTTTCTTTGCTTTTCCAAATCCAAACTTCAGAAATGGTTCACATATGGCAGATGCTACAGCCGTGGCTTGGGGCCGTGCCTGCAGGCAGCACCTCAGCACTACTGCCAGGGGATGCTGCTCCACACAGCCCAGCACTGAAATTTCATAGAATCCTTAGAGCTGAAAGGGACCTTTAAAGGTCATC
>JAOWBP010022682.1:0-23098 GCA_028571105.1 Tragopan temminckii | reverse complement strand
GAAAGAAAGAAAGAAAAAGAAAGAAAGAAAGAAAGAAAGAAAGAAAGAAAGAAAGAAAGAAAGAAAGAAAGAAAGAAGAGAGAAGGGGTGTAATTTATTTGAATGCATTCAGTACAAGTCATAGGCCTGAATATGCAGCTTTTTCTCAGACTGGAAGAAAAATGAACACTTTGGAGTTTAAAAGTGAAGAGTTGAAAAAAAAATCATGGTGCAGCTTTTGACTTGAAAACATTTGATGTTAAATGTTAATAAGAGGGTGTACATATAACTAAACTATCTTTATTGAATCAAGGAAATCTGAAACAATTGATAATACTTCTGATGCACTTTTGTGATGAAGTACCTTTTAATTGCCTTCAGTTAAAACATACCTCTATCCAATGTTGGGGAAAAAAATCCCATTGAGTCCAACCTGCCTGGATTTCTCTATTCTTCAGTTGTTGCTGTTGATAAACTAGCACTCAGGATATTTTGCTTTGTTCGGACACGGATGATTTGGAATCACAGAATTGCAGGGGTTGGAAGGAACCTCAGGAGATCATTGAGTGCTAAGGCAAGTTCTGTACAATAGGTCACAAAAGTAGGTGTCTAGACAGGTCTTGAATATCTCCACAGCAGGAGACTCCACAACCTTGCTGGGCAACCTGTTCCAGTGCTCTGTCACCCTTACCATAAGGCAGTTCTGCATATTTGTATGGAACTTCCTGTGTTCAAGTTTTAGGGCCTTTACTCCTTGTCCTATTGCTGTTCACCACTGAGAAGAACCTGGCCTCATCCAATTGCCTCCCACCTTCCTTTAGATATTTATAAACATTAATCAGATCTCTTCTCAGTTTTCTTTTGCTCAGGCTGATCAGAAGCAGCCTTTTCCCATATGGGAGACACTGCCAGTCCTTTCTTACCTTTGTGGCCCTCTGCTGGGCTCCTTCTACAAGATCCCTGTTTTTTTCGAACTGGGGAGCCCAGAACTAGACACAGTATTCTAAATATGGCCCCACCAGGGCAGAGCATAGCAGAGTGGGAGGCTCACCTCCCTCAACTTGCTGGCCACGCTCTTTTTAATGCACCCCAGGATGCCACAAGGGCACACTGCTGGCTCATGGCCAACCTGTTGTCCACCAGGACCCCCAGATACTTCTCTGCAGAGCTCTTCTCCAGCAGGTCATCCCTTAACTCATACTGACGCATGTGGTTATTCCTGCCCAGGCATAAGACTCTTCACTTGCTCTTGTTAAACCTCCTCAGGTTCCTTCCTGCCCAGCTTTCCAGTCTATCCAGGTGTTGTTGAATGGTAGTACTGCCTTCCAGTGTGTCAATCACTCCTACGAGCTTTGTATCATCATCAGATTTGCTGAGGGTGGACTCTTATCCCTTTGCGCAGGTTTTTGTTGATGCTAAACAAGATTAAACTGAGCACTGACCCCTGGGGAAGACTGCTAGTGACAGGCCTCCAACCAGACTCTGCACTGCTGATGACAACCCTCTGAGCTCTGCCAGTCAGCCAGATGTAAATCCACCTCACTGTCAACTCATCTATCCCACACTTTATAAGTTTTCTAACAAGGATGTTGTGGGGGACAGTGTCAAACACCTTGCTGAAGTCAATGTACACAACATCCACTGCTCTCCCTTGTTTACCCAGCCAGTGTTTTCATGGATTTCCTGATTCAACTCTGAAATAATTCAGATTACACAGAAATAGCCTGCCATAGCCACAGTCAAGTATTAGCTGTCTTTAGAATCTGCTCGCCATAGAATCATTCAGGTTGGAAAGACCAATAAGATCATCTAGTCCAACCACCAACCCATGATGGGTACATTTTTTGATGCACTGGTAGAAAATCTTTCTGGTTCATGTTCAAATTATTCAGGTGCCATAGAAGTCAGGAAGAGGGGTAGAGGAGGATGCCAGCTTCATACCAGCATTTCCTCGTGAGGTGCAAGTCCTTGTAATCCTACAGTTTGTTACTTCCTGGCTGGGCCTGGCACATAAAGGCAGGAAATGAAGAACTGTTTCTGCCCTAATCTTTTTCTTTCCTCTGTGTGTTTTATGGCTTTTATTTGCTACACCAGCTTTTGCTGATTGTTTCCAAGAGAAATCTTGCTGTCTGAGCAGGTTAGCCCTCAGGAGCAAGTTTTGGCTGGCAGCTGTGGGGTGCAGGCAGCACGTGGGAAGCAGAGACACAGGCCTGAGAGATGCTCAGTACCCAGCATGATAGAGTTCTTTCTTTTTCTTGACTTTGGTGAGTGTGCCTGTGTGAATGAGGCTTACCTGTGGGAGTTGCAAAGTATGTTGCTAAGCTTATTTTGGTATTTCTTTTTAAAATTTTCTGTGCCTGTTGCCAAACATGCGGGTTTGTTTTCAGACTCTTGGCTTCTCAGGTAAAGCTGTCATGTTTATTCTGACTCACTACATCAACACATAAATTTGAGACTTTTGTTTACATTTATTGCTTTTTGTGTATCTTTAAATAGCCTGGAAATATTTTTTTCAAGGCTTTATTCATTTCCCAGGTATGAAAGAATGAGGGAGAAAGAAATCACTGCATAATTTCAGCTCAGAAGGGGTGTTTAAGCTCATCTGGTAGCTGTGACACAGTGCTTTAGAGTTAAACCTTAGAGATCTGGTTTTATGTCTCCCTGGGTAACTAACCCTAGTTTTGAAATCTATACTCTTTCAATGACCATCTCTTGACATTAAAAAAAAAAGAAAAATTCCACTTCGGTGTGAAAGCCATTAGTCATCCTCAAAGTGAGTGTCACCCACGTTGTGCATTTGAGGAACGGTTTGGGTTAGGCCAAACCTGCATTCACAGGTTCCATAATCTGTCATCCACTTTGCAGTACTTTATCTCGGAAACATGTTTGCAGGGTGCAGACAGTGGCTCTGTGCTCAGATCAACCACAGGATCATTCTGCTTCACCACAACCTGACCTCTCTGAAGAGCCTTTAATTAATGTGTTTACAGACTGTGTATGTCTATCTGGCTATGGACTTGTCAAGGCATGCACACCACATAAATATATATATATATATATAAAATGGGTTTTGTTTTGGCTGTGATCCTGCTGAGCACCTATTCTTCGTAAATTATTTTCATGATGTTGTTTGATATTAAAAAGTGCTGTTAAATATTGGCCTGTCATCATCATCAAAACAACAGTGATGATATTTCATGGTGGATGTTACACAGTCAGGTTGGAAAGGACCTTGAGAGGCCCAGTCTTACTGTGTTGGCCTAAAGTAGACAGGTGGTACTGCTTCACTGACCAGCTCCTGACCCTGCTGTCCAGCTCTCTCTTGGAGGCTTGTCCTGCTCCCTGACATGTGTGTAGGGATGTTCAGCAGTCTCTGAGTCACTGCATTTTATTGGAATAGACCCCAGTTTTATTCTCTTAAGGCAATGGAAGCAAGGAGAGCCCTCCTGCCTCATCTCATTGACCAGAGGAGTAGTAGAAGGGCAGAGCAGACAGCTGAAGGCCAAGTCTGAGCTAGGACAGCTGAAGCTGTTTGCCATGACATATGCATTGACATCCTCAGCTTGAGCCTGTAAACATTAGAGCACCTGCTGCTGAGATGCACTGGTTCTTTCACTGTGACTTCAGCAGAGGCTGTTCTGAAGCAAGGAGCAAGCTGATCCTGTAGTCCGTTAAATTAGCTCCTGCAAGTGGCCCTATGGCTGGATGTAAGATGAAACACCTTGTGGATGAATTGCACTATATTGTCTCCTGAGGCACCAGGGATCTGCATAGCTCCAGAAGCCACTCAGGTGTGTTTGCAGTGTGCTGACTTCTCCAGAAGACCTGTGTTCCTCACCACTGGTAAGTGTTTTTCCACATGCACTTGTGGTCCTCTCCATCCTCAATAACTGCTCCATATTGGAATACGCTTTTCTAAAATGCTAGCCTATTGCTGTCAGCACCTTCCCCACTGAAAGGTAAACAGGAGAAAAGCATTGATCCCGCCCTGCCAGCCCACCATGGAGGGCCAACGTTTGCTTGTAGTGCTATGCCAGGCCCAGCCACACACAGCATCACATGAACGGATGTGGGGCACATGGAATGAGAGATGTGAGTAACATGTCCAAGGCAAGGCATTAGAGGTTGCCCCTTGGTCACATCCTTCTAATCCAAGCTGAGTTTTAATTTTCCATTGTCATAATTTCAAATGGGGAAATTGTCCAACAGGAGCAGTCCTAGGAACTTACTCAGGGGTTTCAGCTGGTTTATTTTTGAAGTGCATTTTCTCACTTGCTCTGACATGAGACATGCAGTGGTAATGTGTTTCTTTCCTTTTCTCTGTTTTTTTTTTTTTTTTTTCTTGCTGCATGTAGAAACTTGTTATCGGTTTCATTGAACAGATGAAAAACTAAGTCTTGAGTAACATCTATAAATGTCACAGTACTGGGGTTTTTTGAGTGTTTACTGAGAGCATATTATGTTTTAGTGTCTCTATCATAAATACCTTTTTGTTAATCTTTCACCTTCACTAAATCTATTACAAGCTTTAATCAACCCTTCTAAGCAGTAATAAAATGTTATCGGCATTTGGCAGAGATTCGAAGCGACAGACCCTAATGTTTTCTAATGATTGTCATTATTTAGAATGCTGTTTGTAGTTTTACAGAAAAAATAATTAGATCTATCACATAGATTTGTAGAGGTGGAGTATGCCTTCTCTGATAGTTTACTCTCAAGAAATCTAATTTGTAAATAATTACTTTAAAGAAAAAAGAACAAAAAGCCAGAGCTGAATGGAAATCCAGAGTAGGCTTAGGTAGAGGCATGCTGAAGAGAACATGCTCAAGCTAAAAAGACAGGACAACCTTCAGATACAGGTCAACTTTTTACCTATCATCAACAAAACCTGATCTGAAATTCCAGGAATACATTTCCATCTTTATCAATTTACCACCTTCTTACAGACACAGAAATAGTTTTTGTGAAACTATATTATGCAAATATTTTCTCCCTTTAAAAGCAAGTCAATACTTCTTCACTTGTATTTCTTATTTCTGTGACTAGTGAAGTGAAAAGGTTTCATATGGGACATAAGTGAAGGTGAGATTTTATTAGTTCCATGAAAGTTGACAGGTTTTTTTTTTTTTCCTACAAAAAAATGAAGATCCTATAAATTTTTCATTCTGGCTGAATTTTTGGTTTGATATATTCAGGCTACATACATTTCAGTGCATTTTTAATGCATGGAATATTTCTTGCTGGGCCAATTCATGGCATCGTTGAACCTAGAGGAGGTGCAGCCCTAAGTACTGCACAAGCTAAATGTTGATCTTGTGTTCCAAGCATGACTCAGCCATCTGTCTCCCACCTTCTGCCTCCCATTTACCGTCAATTCATGGTGAAGCAGCAGGTCCCTAACTCCAGGCTCTGGCTGAATCCCCAAAGAGACAGAAGAGTTTTAAGCCCTTGTGCTTAAAGTGTGCCCACTTGCAGGACCCACTCTTGGCCAGCAGCCTCATGGTGTCTTTTCTTTCCCCTCGTGGTTGGTTTTTTTTTTCTTTTCTTTTTTTTTCTTCTTCTTTTTTTGCTGTTGTATGACCCCATATGTGCATGTTGAGAAAGAACACCTATGAAGCAGTGCATCAAATATTGTGGTGATTTTATCTGCAGGAAGAACTCTCTAGATATTTGCTTGTAACCCCAAAGTGAAATTCTCACCAGCACCAGGCAGAGAGCGTTTTGTAGTTTGATATTGTTTCATGCCCAGTGAATGCTTGCTGCTGACCTGCTTATGGAAGGTATAAAAAAAATCTGTGCAGGTGTTTGGGTCTCATGGATGTGCACGCACAAGTGAGCACACACACGCATATGCACAGTGGTTTAGGCTAAGCAAGCAGTGTGAGCAGGAGTGTGGCCCAAATCGAATCAGTCTAACTGAACAGGATCTTAGCTTTTTAATCACTGAGCCTGTTTTTATGCCTCCAACTTGAAACTAATTCCCCAAAGACACGTGTTTCCCTGATTTCAGCTTGACTCTTGCAGGGCATGAGGAACAGCCACGTGCTATACTTTTTTGCAAATGATTATTAATTTCTGTGTATCTTTGTGCAAAGTTTGGTTTATTTCTTCTGGTGAATTTCTGTTGGTCTTTGCAGATGTTGACTCTTTATTCCTGTCATCACCTCTGAAGCATTTCTAGTGTTTTGCTGACCGCCTTTTTTTTTTCCTTCCAGTGATCTCCTTTCTGCACATCCCAGAAACTTGCTTGTTTAATCCTGCTTACAAAAAAGGATGATATGTTTAAAGAAAAATAACTTAAAATGATTTTTAGCTACTTAGTAAAAACTAAATAGTGTACTTTTTCTAAGCGAACCAGGCATTTTTAGCAATTAATTTCTTTTCTTATACTCTCCATTACCCTGGAGAAGGATGTGCATCCTAAAGATATTATAAAATAAGCAAAAAACCCAACTTGAAAGGACTGGCAGTGTTTAAAGTTAGCATTTGGAGTATATCTGCAAGAAGCAGCAGCAGTGTTTAAATGGGAAATTCCAGACTATAAATTCTTTTTCAGCTAGATTATATTCAGTACAAGTGTTGACTTTCAATTTATACCTTTGATATGACTCACTGAATGTTCTGATTCTTAGTTTATTTGTCCTGTCTTCAGCAAAATGGATTGAATAAAGGGTTATCCAACCATGATGCGTTGTCTCTGTGCCTCAGATGTTGTATTGATGAAATCTTAGTGTCTGGCACTATCTAAGAGGAATATAAAAATTTGATTTGGTCTGCAGCCAGCTTTCCTCCCACTCTGGAACAATGATGGAACATCTGGGAGAACGCTGTATTCATTAACCCAAATCCTGAACACTTCGCATAATACCTGATCCTGTAAGAATCTGCTCAGTTTTCCAGTCTGTAATTTGTGCTGGATGCAGCTAGAGCATATCCAGTCAGAGGCCCTTATCTCTTATACGTTTTTGGGCCTTTATGGGACATTATGCCGTGTCATAATTGGTGGTAACAAGATTCCCAATTGTTATCTGATTTTAAATCTTGGTTACATGCATTGTGGCTCACTCCATCCTCTCCCCTTCAGAAATTTCTTCTTGTTTGTCATGTATGTTTTCATCTGGAGACCTCTGGGTTTTATCTTACCCACTGTCTCAGCTGAAGCTTGGAGGCCTATTAACTTTCCTGAGGACAGATCTCAGAACATCAGATGGGTATCAGTGTGCCATCCTTGTTGTTTTTCCTGTTCTCATAATCTCCTCGCAGTGGCAGATGCCCACCACCATTGTGACAGACAGAATAGCCATTTTCCTGCTGGGGTTTGATGCTGCACTCTGGCCAGCTGCTGTGGAGTGCACAAGAGTGATGCAGTTAGTAGTTCCCAAAGTTTGAACATCCTCTGTGATTTCATAGTTTTTACTTGCCTAAGAGACTGTTACATCTCCTCATCACCCTAAATCCTCTGCATGGATTTGACTGTGAGCCTAAAAAGAGCTAACCTCCGCAACTTTTGTTTAAAGGTGGCTGTCCTAGTGCAGAACATGAGAACTCTGTTGTCTATTTTAGGAAAAGAAGAATAAGGTGGTGATTGGAGCAGCAATCTGGAACTTTTTCCTCCTCTGTGCTAGACCCTGGGCAAGTCAGACATGCTGACATCCAGAAAATACTTCTGCACCTAAATCTCACTGTGGTATTTAGCCACCTGAACAGGGGAAAGGTCCAAATTTTCCAAGATCCTAAATCTTTTGGAGCACTTCGTCTACAATTTGAGCATGGAAGCTTATGGTTTTCTTAAGCAGAATATCATAGAACTGCAGAATCGTAGAATTGCCCAAATTGGATAAGACCTTAAAGATCAAGTCCAACCTAACTCTAACAACCCTCCACTAAATCATGTCCCTGAGTACCACATCCAAATGGTTTTTAAACACATCCAGGGATGGTAACTCAACCACCTCCCTGGGAAGCCTTTCCAGTGTTTAACAGCCCTTTCAGTAAAGAAGTTTTTCCTGATATCCAGCCTAAGCTTACCCTGTCGTGAGAACAAATGTGCCATGTTTGTGACATGTCAAATGCTCATCTTTGCCGAGTCCAAACACTGACTCAAAAGGAGGTAAAAGTGCAATCTATGGAACTATCTGCCCCTTCTACTGGTGTTTTACAAATGTACCATTTTCTAGCTGTATTTGCTGGTGCTGGAATAGTGTTTGAGACTGAATGCACAAATTTCTTCTTTGCATGTTTTCAGTGCAGTCACTTAGAGTGATCACTCTTCAAGTCCTTGACATTAGTATGGCTGAGAGTGTTAAGGCTATTAGCTGGGTGCTATAAAAATACTTAGTTATCTTGTAGCTTCAAAGCAACCTACAAATATTAACTAATTAATCTTCAGAATAGCCTTACCTCCACACCCCACAGTCAACCCTGATTAAAAAGTAAATATTCCTCTTGCACATGTAATCAGCGCTCAGGGCTTTATGCACTAAAAAGGTAATTGACTTGTGCCTCATTTATGATTTTGATAAACAATTCAGAGTGGTTCAAAGGATGCAGAGCCAGAGGGAAGGTCAGCACCAGTACTGTGGTATGGAGAGAGGAGTTCTCCCTCCTCAGATGTCATTTACTATAGATGTATTTCTGGATATAGCTCTCCTTCCGTGTTAATAGGAGGGAGCTGGTATTTATGGTAAGAAACATTTTGTCTGGCAAGCCAGAAGTATGGTGAGGTGAATGCCTGACTATTGCAGTATGTTGGTTAACCTCTTATGTACCTTAAAATTCTCCTTGTCGTTGCTCTCTGTTTTTTATTGTTGTGCAGAAATGCACCATGAGCCTGTTTATCTACGTCTGATCTTTCCTGAGAGTTGGCAAAGTGTGATATGAAAACCAACTGATACTTAGTGCAGATCTAAGGGAAATTGCTGTACTTGAAAAAAGGTTTACATGAATTCACATCAATTTATACGAATTTGGTGAGGCCACATCTCTGAAAAGTAACTCTAGGTAAAGATAGGTGGGAGATGCTTCATTGCAATTGATTTACTTCATGCAATCGAGATGGTGCTATTTATGAGGGCTGCTCCAAAAGTAATGTCTCCTATTTTGTGATGTTGGCCCATGGCATCAGGGCGCGGATGTTGGTGGTATAGCAGTAGAGGTTGAGCCTTCCCACCATTATTTCATTACCTGTTGTTGCCTTGTGACAGATGGCAGCAGAGGGGCACTCTGACACAATGATGTCTGACACAGAAGTGCGTATGTAGCAAAGGTGCGTCACTAAATTGCTCCACGTGGAAAAAGTGGCACCCATTGACATTCACTGATGCTTGCTGAATGTTTATGGAGACCAAATAGTGGATGTGAGCACAGTGAGGTGGTGGGTGGTGCTTTTCAGCAGTGGCAATAGTGACAGTGGGTCACCTCCACTGGGGCAGATGTTATGAGGGCATTATGCAGGCTCTTGTTCATTGCTGAAAATGCATAGCTAATGGTGGTGACTGTGTTGAAAAATAGTGTTTTGTAGCTGGGAATTTTCTCCATCAAAAGTGTTATATTGCTCTTTGTAGCTTTTGTATTTTCCATGGAAATAAATAGGAGGTATTACTTTTGGAGTGATCTATGTAAAATAAAACCATATAGGTGACTGTGTATTGGAAACAGTTTCTGCTGAACCAAAATATTCATGGTGCTGAATCAAGTGAAACTGCTTAGCATGCTGAAACTGCTTGCTGCTGCACAAGTGAAACTCTCACAAGACCATTTGCTACTTTTAAATGTTTTGGTAGAATAGGTGTGTAGAAAATCCCACTGCAGTAACCAGATATTTACATGTGGAACCAACTCAACAAAGAAATGCTAATAAATATCAAAGATTAGGGAAAATGTATGCCAACACCAGGCTCTGCATGAGGCAGGTCTACAGCCCTATAGGTCAATGCATGGAAGCACCATCTACCGATCAGCTCACCAGTCTGTGGGCTCAGCTGTGTGGTCAGGGTATTGCAACACGTTACTAGGGTTCTATTCACTTGTGATTTTAGCAGCACGTAGGCACACGAGTCCCCTGAGTTTCACCCCTTGTATGTATTGCTGCAGACCAACTGATTCACGGCCATGCATTTTCCATCTGAGATGCACTTCTCTTTTTTGGTTAAGAGCACAGTCTTGAATGACTGCAGTAGGTCACTGTTCACTCAGTTGTAACATATGGGTCAGAGATCGCCACTTGAAGCTTTAAGGATAAATGTTTCAGGTGCTAAGATATATTACTGCTGGAGATCGGAAGTTATTGATGTGTGTAAAGTAGAAAAGAAAAATAAATGTTTGAAGGCTGGGAGTTAAAATTTGTATAGATGAGTTTGCAGGGGTGGATATCTGCATCAAGAAATGAAACATACTTTTATTTGCAGCAGGTTTAGGCAACAGCAATACTTGCCTTGTGAGCATGGTTTTTGGTTCTGAGAGTTAAACTTGGATGTATTAATTACCACTGGAGTACCTGTATCAGTAGAATTTGTATCTATCAGCCTAATAGTGTGCTGATGCTGTGGACTCATAAAGCATCACGTAAATTGTATTGGCAGAATTTGGAAGATCACAAAGTAGTTGTACAAGTGACTAGTATTTATTAAAAAGTCAGTAATTTTGGAACACTTGGTAAGGTATTAAAATATGCTGTCTGAAATTTGGATGTAGTCAGCTTACAGGGTGAAAAAGAATGGATTCTCACCGTGCAAATTGAGCTCAGTTTGCAAGATATTCCTGGTCCTGCTTTTGAATATTAAAAATCCAATGTTAGTCACAAAAGCTCTTCAGCTCAGTTTGACACACCTGGGTACATGCCATAGTGGGATTATCTCTGATCTAATCACTAGGGAAAGTGGTCTCTTTGGGTCAGGATTGAGGTCATGGTTAGACCTTAGATAGAAAATTATGCCTTCTCTCTCTAAAGCATGCTTATTTACAGTACCAGGTGGTGTTCACTCTTGTCTCCTCATTTCATCATTGAAGTGCTAATAGTCATTCATCAGTGTCATTGATACTCCATGTGTGTAAGGAGGCATGTTTTATATTCTCAAATAGGTGATCTTGCATTGAAGTATTGTTTTCAAAAGTAGATTTTCCTTAACACATTTAGGTAGCTCTGTGTATGCATTAAGGTCAGTGGCCTCAGCAGATAACAGATTTTCATCCATTATAATATTGAGCCTTTCTATTTAGCTTGTTATTAGTAAAGTTACAAAGCGCAAGTGTAAGATTTTAAGAATTTGTAAAATATAAACCCTAATCTTTGTGTTGAAATATTAAACATTCTAAAGCCATGAAGTTCCATGTACAAAGCACGCTCCAACAGTATGAATTCATTACCTGTCTACTGTGCTTTCTGGCTTTTATCATGCCATAGCTTTATCAGCAAATAATTGATTAAAATGCATGTGTTTAACAACCACAGCATTCTTATTAGAAATTAGATAAATATTTTGAGATGAAATATTGGAAACAAGGTGAAATGCAGCTGAAGGCAATAGCTGTAAAATCTTTTTTGATCCTTTCTGTCTCCTTGATATCATTTTACTGAATCTGTTTTGGCATAGAAATATCCAGAGGTTCTGTCTCCCCCAGCTCTTCCTACTCTTCCAGACTGTTATATCAAAAGTAGGCGTAGTTACACTCAGCTCTTCGAAGTGTCATAGCATCAGCTTGGTGATTCTCTGTCACCTCAGGATTTAAAATTGTCTGCAGATTTTAGAGCCAAACAGGGGATTTGGAGACAGAAAGAGATCAAAACAAGTTTTAGTGGTTTTCTTCCATTGACCTACTAATCTGTATGAAAATTAGCTGTTTATCGTTGGTATTTTTCAATCTTGAGACATTGGGCATGGGTTAAATTACGTTAGATTCCAAGCTGCCATGTAAGATTAAACATTTGCAACTGTGTTTGTAGAGGGATGTGTCTCAAAAAAAGAGGTAGTTACAGGGAAAATGGAAGCTGGATGTATAGATAATGTCAAAAGTTAGTGAAACTGTGGCTAAAAACAGTGACTCTACAGGAAGAGCTGGGCCCCCTGCAGCCATGTCTACTGAAATGGGAGAATAAACCAGTAGGCGGAAGACATGATCAAAATTAGATGAGTGAGCTATAGCTGCTGAAAGCCTGAGCTCATTTTCCAGACTCAGTCATTAATGATTTTAAACTAAAAGAGGGGAAATTTAGGTATTAAGAGGTAATCTTTTACTCAGAGGATAGTGAGGCCATGGAACAGGCTGCCCAGAGTTGTGGGTGTCCCATCCCTGGAAGCGTTCAAAGCTGGGTTGGATGGGGCTCTGGGCAGCCCACAGCGGGTGACTGGAGCTAAGTGGCCTTTAAGGTCTCTTCCTATCCAAGTCATTCTATGATTTACATCCTGATCACGCTGGAGACATCTTGTATGGTTGACATGACACAACACCTGACTGTGAATGAAGGATTGGAAAGAGCTGTTTTATGTTGGTAAGTTTTAAAAAAATAATAATTAAAAAAAAAAAAAAAGGCAAAACCTCCACAGAAGGCCAGCGAGGTGGTTTTGCATGGTATCTGGAATACAGCAAGATGAATTTCCCAACAAACAATGCAATTTGTCTTGTTTCTATTTACACCAAAGCTATTTTGCTGCTGCATCTGCTAAGGAAAGGGGCAGAGCTGGGCCTAGTATTTCCATTTTGGAACCCTTATTAACTCCATTTTGGAGCAGGTGAACAGCAGAATGCAGATGCTACGGGAGAAATAAAGCCTAGATTAAATTACGCAGATGCATCTTTGCATTTGTCCTGTTCATGTGTGCTTGAAGGGTAATGCAAACACTGAACTCTGTGGTTTTTTTGAGCACAAACCAGCACTGCGACTCGCGTCCTCACTGGGCAACATGCACACTTATGAGAAAACATGATCTGGTTCTGTCATCCAAATCAAAAGCAGAATTTTTCAAAGCTGGGAAAAAACCCACCATGTTCTTGGTTTGCAAGTGCACAATAGTTTGAAAGATCTTTTGATAACTGGAGACTTGTTTTTCTTCCTTCCCCATTTTTTAGTTTCAGCAATTGATTTTCTGCTCACATATAGCTTGGGCTCATCTGCACCAGTGTCAGCAGTAAGCACTTAGAGCAGCACGGCTGCAGTGCCACTGAAAGCCTTCCTGGGGCTCATTCCTGACATCACAACAATGCAATGCACTGAGGCAGGAACTGCTGGCATTTCAAAGGTGCTCAATTGCCTTAATTTTCATCATCTGTGATCGTTTGCTAAAAGAAAAACAGAAAAGCAAAATCCAAACCATTCTATTTTGCTGTAGAAAAATCTTTGCCAAGCCAAACCATACGTTCCTGGGGTACTTGGATTAGCAGCTAGCCCTGTCTTTGTTTATAGACACATGTACAGTTAGTATGAATCTTTCTACATTTAATGCTATTGCTGCTTAAGTAGTGTTCCAAAGGAAAGCTCTGTAAGCCAGCAGCAGTACAGTTTGCTTTCTGCTTGAGAATGAGGAATAGTACCTATGCTCTGCTATAATACCTCCTAAATATTGTCATGGGGCCATTCTTTAAAGATATCTTTATTTTACAAGGCATAAATCCATCAAGTTTTATGGTCAGAATTTTGAATCTGACTAGCACACAGCTCCAAGCCCTGATGAAGGGAATAGTTCTTTACAGAACAGGCAGGTAGGATGGGGAGTCATTTGCTACAAGGTATTTTTCAGGCTGAGTTTTGTGGGGTGAACTGGCCTGCGCTCTGACCAAGGTGTGCTGCAGTGTACTATGAGATGGAGCACTCCTTTCTCTCCTTTACAGCCACTGCACAGTGAATGCTTACATGCTGCAGGAATGAGGACCACTTACGTAATTAGCTGAATTAGGCTTGTTTTGATAATTCTTTGCCTGGGAAGATGTAAGCTTTCAGAAGCATGTCTTCTGCTTTGCCACAAAACACCTTGTGCCAACAGTTACTGAGCTGGAGAAATAACTGTAGGTGCTGCTGCTTGATGTCAGGCTTTCAATTAATTATGTTGAACAGGAACCAGTAAAATAAAATGTGGGTCTCGGGCCCACTGAATGTTCAATTGCTTTCAGGCTTGTTTGGGCAAGGGGGGTGCTGGGGAGGATAACCACAGGAGTATAATTTAGATGTCTGAGAAGGGCAAGTGGACCTGGTTCCTGGACCTCTCGGGCACTGGATGCATCAATCCCATTTGCAAACACTGTATCATTCCCTCTGGAGACCACTGGGACTGTGCACTTCCCAGGGGGCTGGCAGGCCAAGGAGCTTCTCCAGAGGTGGCCCAGGGTCTCGCCCCAAGCTGGGCATGGTGTGACATAGCAGGAATGCGTGGGTCAGAGGAACCATTCCCTGCCACGTCACCCTGTGGCTGTAATCCCTGCTCTAGAAGCCACCTGAGATCTCTGTGGTTTGTTTTTTTTTTTAAGCCTAGGACTTCTCATAGCTGTTAAAAGAGTGAAGGCAGAGACAGCGATATGCATTCAAGAAACAGGAAAATGTGCTGTGCTGCTATGCAAAACTTTTAACCTGACTTGCTTATTTCATGTAGAGGCACCAAAGACTGCGGGGATGGGTTAAAACATCAAAAACTGTTATTTCCCACTGGAAAAGAAAAAAACCAGTGAATGAAACATGTTTCTCAGTGTGAAGCTTTTCATTAAGAGATTGGCATGGTGTGATATGAAAGAAGAAATCAGAGGTTACATGGTTTTCCTAACAAATGAGGAGATTTTTTTTAAATGCTGGCTGAGGCACTTGCAACTCGATTTTCCTCTGTAAAAGTCAAGGTTTGATTATGCTTTCTGCATTATTATTTATAGTATAGCAGTTATACATGCCATGTCCTTGGCTGTGGCATTGCAGTTTGCTCCATCTATGTCTGCTTCCTAAATTTATTGATCTCATTAGAAGATAAAAATGACAAAGATAGCTCATAATACTTCTGAGAAATGTAAAACCATTAGTGGGTCATTGTCAAAGTTATAACATGTCCTTTTAAGCTGCTTAGCAAACTGGTGGCAGCCTATGATACAGGGATTAACCTGTGCCAGGAGTAACTGAGTGGATCGTGGTGGAATGGTTAATATTCAGCCTGCCTACAAAGCTTTGAAGCTGCCTCACAAAATGATACAATGAAGTGATAAACAGAAATACATTAAAAACAAAGGGAATGGAAGTTTTTATTTCCTGTCCTTTATCTTGGTCTCTGGCACATAAGAAGCAGAATGGCTGATAGAGCTTCAGTCTGGAATTAGAATTGCTCTTATAAGTTGTGCTTTACTCCCCAGGAGCCTCATGGGCTTTGCTCTCTGAGCACAGGTTGACCTTGGTTGGTACCCTATAGCAGCTTTCCCTGCAGGAGGACCTTGATGGTGCTACCCTAGGCATGTAGGATGCCAATAAAACTACATGGCTAGGCATGCAGTTTTAAGAATGAGTTTTTCAGGAACATGTACACGGCTGTATTTTGAAGTCAGCATTTGTTGCCCCAGATGTAGCCCTTTCTATACTGCTCAGGTCAGCCACTGGTACAATGGACATATCACCATTTACTGTTTCTTTACAGGACAGCTATACAGCTGCATTGTTACCATTATCTTAAAAAATTCCCTTAGGGAAGTGTCTGATAGTATTGATTAATTAATTGCATATTGCTTACTGAACGTATTATTAATTAATTAATTAAGTATTGCTTACTGAACTGTTTGGGTTTGCATGGAGCGCTGAGAGAAAGCGGACACATCATGCACCACTGCGTAAAATTTGGGCTGAGAATTCCTGCCTTGGTTCTCAGTGATGAGAGCAGGAATGTCATTAAGGAAAGGAGAACGTGGGCAGGAAGATTGGTACCTGATGGGTCTCTTTGTAAGTTGTCTGACTCTTTACTCCCAATGGAGGACATAGTGACACTGATGCCAAGCCTCTTTGCTGGTGAGTTGGGTGTAAACAGGTGGGCTCTGGTGAGAGAAGTGAGAACAGGAAAGAAGAGAAACTCAGTCCCATGTTGTAGAGCATCATGTGACCTGATTCGCACCAGTGCATTGTTCTCTTTTAGGAGTGTTTTATATGCACATTCCAGTAACAAGTATATAATAAGTATATAAGCTTTAGGGCAATGATGAATTAGCGTAGAAAACAGTTTACGGATTAGAGCAGCAGAGAATGAGAATAATAACATTAATCCTTTCAGTTATTCACTCAATTTTTTTCACCTATTAATGACCATGTGCTAGTTTTATCTGTTGGGAAGTGAGAATTATTGGGAAGGGGCAAGAGTTGATGTAACTCTGCAATTTTGACTACACCACACATCTATAAATAGAATATAACGCTGTTATATTTTCAACCAAGGTGTTTTTGGGTTAAGTGGTGCATTTCAAATATTCAGAATGCTTAATAACCATGGTATGTAATTATCAATGAATGTAAACATTCCCAACCATTAATTGCTCTATCATTTTAGTCCGATCTGATAGCATTTGATTGTAATAGAAACATTGTTTTCTACTTGATCTAGCAAAACAATCTTTAAAATTTAAAGAGAGAGTTTCCAAATCACAGATATTGTAAATGCTTTTATGGGAATAAGGAATGAAAAACTGGTAAAATTATTAATAAAATTGTGTGAAGAAAGCTGTTTAAATTTCCTAGAGGATTCTGAGCTTTAAAAAAGTTATTTGATTCTAATTCAGATTGGAAAAAAGCTCAACATACTAAAATATAGTTTCTCCCATCAAGTTTTAAGTCCTAGAGGTTCTGATCTTTGCCTCGTTGTTACCTTCAGTCACTGGATACTGTAAATTCTTTGATTCCTGTTCTGAGACCAACTTGCCAACCTAGCTTAGCTAAAGTCATGTGAAAAACCAGTAGCCACTGATACTAGAGATTTTTTTCCCAGGGATTTCTATCCCAGAATCCCATAAGCCTTTTGCTGAATCTCCTTACTCTTGGAGAATTAAGGCAAACTTGAAAGGTTACAGAAAAGAACAGCAAGAACAATTGAAAGTCTGAAAATCCTGCCTGACATTGAAAGATTAAAGAAGCTCAATGTACTTAGATTATCTGAGAAGGTTAAAAGGTGACTTGATCATGGATTCTAAGACCCAGGTTGAGAAACAGTTTTCCAGTACATGGGGAATCTCTAATTTAGCAGACAAAGCCATAGCAAGATGCAGTGATTGAAAGCTTAATCTGAAGATGTTCACACAAGGTGCAAGATGTATGAGACTGTAGCAGCTAAGACAGTTTTTTTAGGGTACTGTGGAGTTTCAGTCATTTGAGAATTTTAAAACGTATCTTTGTAAAAAAGCTGCTCTAGCTTGACCAGAAATTAGTGTTGATGTAGAAGTCCTTGGGTGAAATTCTATGGTATATATTGTGTCTGAAGGCAATCTATATGATTATAAAGGTCTTAAATTCAAAATATATTGATTCCTTAGTAATGAATGGTTCCTACCACTATGTAAAATGGGTTCATATAATGTACTAGCATTTGTAGTTTTGTAGCTCTGGTGTCAGTATTCATGAGCTCATCAAAACCATTCCACACCTCAGTGTGCTTAGCTCAAAGAAAGGGAAAGCTAGTTAATATAAAACGGTATTTTTAGCCTTTCTGAAAGCTTCTTAAGCCAATCTATAAAAAGAAACAAGACCATTCTCCAAAAATGCAAATGCTCTGTCTTGAAGCAAGAATATCGTTTTCAGTTTTAACTGCTTCATCATTGTGTGTCACTCCCTATGTATAGTAAGTGCTGTGTGACAGTTGTCTCTAAGAGACAATCGGGGACTTTTCCAATAAGTACATAATTATACTTCATAATACATGTTTCTGTGATCTATGGAGCTTTATGTGTTCATAGTGATAATTAACTAATGCTCACAGCACCTCTATGGGACAGGTACAATTGTCTTATAAAGGCAGATGGTCCTCAAGACCACAAAATGCATTATTAGCAGAGAAAGGAAGAAAGCTTGGTACCTTATGACTTCCAATTCACATATTCAAGTTTCCAAATCAAAATATTATATTAGCTATATAATCACAGGAACACTGTTTTCAGTATTATGTCCTAAAACCACATCTCGTGCATTTATCAGCCTGCCACACTAATTCAAGGACAATGCTGTGGAACTCTAATTTGTGTAGATCAACAACATTGGTCTCTAGTTCTTACATGGTCTTGACCTTACTTATTAAACTAGTCCAACTGAAATTAAATCACCACATGAAAAGTATTCTTCATTAAGCATAACTGTGAAGAAGAAGCATTGCTACTTATTTTCAAGGTTTATCTTTATTTTACAGATGAATGATATTATGATATGGCAGTAATGCCCATGGAGCAGCTAGGCCTAAGTGTTTGCTGTGCCAAGCACTGCTATTGCTATTAAAAGAGTGCTTTATAACAGGGACTATTTAAGTAACCAGTACCAGGCCAGTATAAATGAGATTTATGAAAGACTTTTCAAACTCTTTAGAGACTATTCTTTCCATTTTGCATGTGGAAAGGAAGTAGCACTCCTCTAAAACAGAGGAATATTCTTTCACAAGAATCTCCTTTGACCATGGGACCCAACACCGACCCACAGCCTTTCTCTCCATTCGCTGACCATCCGTATCTGTCAGAATTGTCTTAAAGTTATATATGGGTGCTGTGATGGCAGTGCAGTGTACAGTCATAAAGCTTTATTCATGAATAAATCTCATGCATGCCAGACTTGAAGGAGGAACAGATAGGTCACCTATCTCATTCAGACGTTTGCCAGTGCGATGTTATGCTTTCTGATTAGGTTTTCTCATGAATTTGCTCACGTGATGGCAAGACAAATGTGAATGAGCTAACAGTGATAGAGATGTGATGGAAAGTAACCATCTATTCCAAACGTGATGTCCTGACTGGACTTACTTTGCCATGCGTTTTGGGCAATGTCAGGTATAGCTTCTGGACTTCCTAGCTCCTAGGAATTACTACTATTCCTTGACAATGGGGTAAAAAACTATTGAGTGATAGTAGGGAAACTGCCATACTGTCACTTCACAGATTACTACAAACATATACTTTGGAGGTGGATGACTAAAGAAATAAGCTTATACCGGGCCTGAGTATCCATTTTAACTACGTCTGATGAAGATTAATCCAAAAAAACCTAAGAAAATATAAATTCTACTGGGCTGTTACAATGTATGTTTCGAATTGGAAAAGGAAAAATCTTAAATACACATGCAAGCATACAAAACAGGACAAAAGACCAGGTTTCCTTTCCTCTTTTTGGTTTCTGGCACAAGACATGCAAATATGGAAGGAAAGAAATATCCCTCTAAAAAGAAGAGAGTCTTGGAAAGTTGACAATATAAAAAAAAAAATTCTTAAAAAATAAAAGGAAAAAAAGCTAACACCAGTGCTACCTGGATGTTTCACAACAAAATGAAAAGTAAGGTGTAGAGAAGGCAGCAGTCACAAATTTTTTCTCTCTCGTATTTTCATCTCACCTCATTCCAGGTAACTTCTGGTCAGCAGCTTCATTGCCACCTAGGCCTCTCTTAAGGACTAAGAAAGACATGAAGAGAAGTAGCACGACTGGTTCCACTGAAACAGCACCACTGGTTCCACTGGTCCTGTCATGGGGAGGGACCAGGAGCCTATGTAGGGAATGATCTACAGGGTTAAAAAAGGTAATTATCTTCATGAATTAGGTAGGTTATTTTTGTGAGAAGAGGAATAGAATCACCTACCGCCTCATAGTGCTCACATCCACTGTTTGGTCTCCATAAATGTTTAACAAACATCAACGAATGTCAATGGATTCCATTTTTTCCACATGGAAGAGTTCAGTTCCACACCTTTGCTTCATATGCCTTTCCATGTCAGACTCCATTTTGTCAGACAGCCCCTATGCGCCATCTGTCACACAGCAACAAAACATAATGGATTATTGGTGGGAAGGTGCAACCTCTACTGCCATACCATCAACATCTGCTTCTGACTTTGTGGGTCAATATTATAAAATAGGAGGCATTACTATCAGAGCAGTCCTCATACTTCATGGTATCATGTTATAGCTTTCCAATGCAGCTTACTGATCATGTAATGCCCCTGAAGGGTTCTGTCCATTTATAAAATCAATTAATAATGATCAGTAGCCGAGAATGGGAATAGGCTGGGAAGTGCCTGTTCCCTTCAAATGGGTACATTGGCATTTTCTACAGAGGGGAAATTGGAAAGAAGTAAGCATTTCTAAAAATGTAGATTTAAATTATGAGTTAAACTACTTTCAGTAGCATATGGACCCCAGATATTATCTTTCTTCTGAACTCAAACATTATGTAGCTCCAAAAAAAGGAGATTACAAGAATGGAGAATAGATGTTTTCTGCATATGTTCTGCAGGTATTTTTGAAGACGAAAGCAGGAGCTGAAGTTGGAAACTCCATCATAGAATGAGATCATGGTGCATACTGATATCTAGCCAGTAAGGCATGCTCACGAGGAAGGAAATAAGGCCATCAAAAGAGTGGTTTTCCCTCTTCCTTTTTCCCTCTTCCCTTTTTCCTTTTCATACTCTTGTCTGCTGGATCAGAGTTCCTTAGTTTTGAAATGCTGGGTGTTTGAGGAAGAAACTATTTTGTGAACCTTACAATTTCAGGCACCATAAGAAGTGCAAATAAGGAAAAGTGCAGATTTGCCAGTTTGTTTCATGTATATTACATATTGAGACAAAGAGCACTTCATCATCACAGACTGTTCTCCAATATTTCATGTATCCCATTCTCTTCTTTTGCTGCTCCTCCATAACGGCTAATTAAAAGAATAGGAATAAAAGGTCAGCTTTTCCAGTCGTAGTTCATTAGTGAAGTCCCCAAAAGATGTATGCAAGGACCTGTTAGAAAAATATCTGGCAGAGGAAATACTGAAGTAACAAATAATACAAAGTGATTAGGAAGAGTACCTGTTGTAAAGAGTTGTAAAGGGATATGATGATACTGATTGTGTTATAATATGGCAAGTGTGTTTCAGTAATAACAAGCATAAAGTGATGCTAACTTTAGATATTTAGTAATGCCTTTTGGATTGGCTCTTACCTCCCAGAATAAAAGATTTTTGGGTTCTCTGAAAACTTCAGCCCAGAGTTCTGTACAGGTGAGGGCAAGAAAGATAATCAAATGTATGAAACAGGCAGAAAGGATAAATTGATGGAGTCCCTGAGATAATGAAAGGCACTGGGAAGGTGAATAGAGAAAGATAATTCAACCCTTCTTGCAGCAGTGGAACTAGTAGACATCAATTGTGACTAATTCTAGATGTCCCTTGTTCATTGCAGGGGAACTGGGTGGATGACCTTTAAAGGTTCCTTCCAGCTCAGAAGATTATATGATTCTTAGATGTTGGGTTTGAAACCAAGTGTGTAGTTGGGCTGAGCAACTCGTAAACACATGAATGCAAAAAAAGGTTTAAAGATGCATAGAAATTAACTATACAGGTTGGTGGAATAAATATATCAGAAAACAAATCATGACAACATAAGTGATGCAATTGGAAACAATGAGTATGTATTTGTCCTTTTCTTTTTACAATTTTCTAGATCCATTGCAGTGAATGAGAGAAAAAACTGTAAGAATGCTCAGTCTGACCCAGCAAAACTGCTCCTGTGTTATTTGAGGAACTGGAAGATACACTCAGTTATTCTTGTTTGTAATCAATACAATATGTGAAGTGTACACATAAATGTGCGTGGCAGCTGGCAGCAGCTTCTGTGACTGTGGTGGGAGATGTTCAGAGCAGTGCCACTGCTTCCCTGTCACACCTCACACATTGTGCCCTTTGGTGCTACTGAGCCTAAGAAGAAGGAGGGGAATTCAGAGCTTCTGGGTCTCTCATTTCTGGTAAATTTGTGCCAGAAGATGGTAAAATGTATTTCCATGAAACGATGAGACCCGTATTTTGTGGTTTGGTTACATTCTTCTGTGCTGCACTGATTTAATTTAACCAGGCTTTCACATTTCATTAATCCTCATCACTTCTTCACTCACTGTTTTCTATTAATGTTTGTTCATGTTCTCCTTGTTGTACAACTCATCAGTTCCTTCTTATTGTGCTGGTACATAATTCTTCACCAGCTTTCAGGGATGGTATCAAAACTGGAGAGAAACATGGTCATTTTCTCCCTCTTTTCCTGTTTATTTGTTTCAGAAGTGCTCACACTGACATGAATAGACTGACTTTCCTTGCTCATGAAAAGAGAGAGAGTTGGGGTTTTCTGTTTTATTCGTTCTGTACCACACATATTTTCCCCACCCACACCCTCACTCACTTTATATATGCTCACACACAGAGGTACTTGTATACTAGTGAGTTTCAGAGAATTTCACTCAACTTAGGAGAATGTGACCAATGGCTGGGATGAAATGTTTATATTTTCATCATCACGAGTCATTTCCACCAATCTTACCATCACAGGTGGGTGTTTCTGGGAAGGGTGCTAAAGCATCCATCACTCAGCATTTAGGACATTGAAATAGTGTTACTGAAAGTAGAGCTACGAAGAACTGAGGTACACCAAGTTGTCACAATCTGTTTGCTGCCTGCCCAATTTAGTCCCATATTTTAGAAGCAGAGCAGCAATTTAGCTGATAGATGTTGCAGTCTGCATTTTTTTCTGCCTGTTCCTTCATTGGTAATGTCCACGTGGCTCATAGCTCTACCTCACTTGCCATATCTTTAGACTACTACTACTCATACGGGAACCCACACATAGATAGTTCATGTGATTTTGTGAATAGTGGGATTTTTCTGAACCTGCAGCATTTCTCTTAATTGTTCTCCCTAAGCTGGATGTCTCTGCAGATAGATGAGTGCATCTGCAAGTTTCAGGATGTGCAGTTTCTGTTTTACCCGTCTGTGGGTGGGGTGGGATGAGTGTGGTGGGGTGAAGAGAAGGAGAAGCAGTCTCCAGCATCAGTAAAGGTTCTGGTACTTCACATCAGTATCTGCTTTCTTACAGGTTGTTCTGTTTCAACACTAACCTGAAGAGAAGCTCCAAGGGATGAAAGGGTTATTATGTGACCAGACACCTTGGGTCACCTGGGGTAAAT
>JAOWBP010022593.1:0-13415 GCA_028571105.1 Tragopan temminckii | reverse complement strand
GAACAGGCTTGAATTGCATTAGAAATAGAAAGGTTTATACTTCTCATAATCCTATTCTGATTTTTTTTTTTTTTTTTAAGAACAAGAAGAAAGTTTGACTTCTATTTTTCATACAACATTAAGTTTAAAACTAGTTTTTCTTCTTAAATAAAGAGGAGAGATTTAGGCTAGAAGTTAGGGGGAGATTCTTTGTTCTTTCATTTGAGTACTTTGATCAGTTTCGTGACCCTCGGTCCAAGAAGGACATTGAGGCCCTGGAGGGCTTCCAGGGAAGGGCAGTGAAGCTGATGAGTTGTCTGGAGTGTAAGTCTTATGAGGAACAACTGAAGGAACTGGGGTTGTTTAGCCTGGAGAAGAAGAGGTGCATGGGAGACCTTATTGCTCTCTACAACTCTCTGAAAGGAGATTGTGGCAAAGTGGGGGTTGGGCTCTTTTCCCACATAACTAGCAATAAGATGAGAGGGAATGGCCTCAAGTTGTGCCAGAGGATGTTCAAGTTGAATGTTAGGACCTTCTTCTCTGAAAGAGTGGTCTGGTGCTGGAATGGGCTGCCCAGCAAAGTGGTGGAATTGCCATTCCTGGAAGTGTTAAATAACAGTTCAGATGTTGTACTAAGGGATGTGGTTTAGAGGGAAAATATTGGTGGTAGGTGGATGGTTGGACTAGATGATCTTGGAGATCTTTTCCAGCCTTAGTGATTCTATATTCAGAGGGAGATGAGGCACTGACACAGGCTGCCTGGAGGAGCTGTGGGTGCCCCATCCATGGGGACATTCAAGGCCAGACTGTGTGGGGCCATGAGCAGCTTATCGGGTGGGTGACAACCCACGGCAGGGAGTTGGGGCTGGATGGGCTTTATGGTCCCTTCCAAATCAAGCCATTCTTATTTTGTGAAATCCTTGATATTCTAATATTTTCTTGGTTTTTGTGTTCAGAATAAGCAGTTTCGAAGATGTGGATTCAGTCAGGGATAAATACAGCAAAACCATTCATGTAAAACTTACTTTATACATACACATAAAAATTGCTTTATATAAAGGAACATAAGTGAAGAAAAAGATTTGATATATGTTTTTTCATATCAAACTTTGTAAGACCTATTTTTATACTGTGTTACTGAAGCTTGATCAATAAAAACAATATTAATAAGATATTACGAAGAATCTGAATTTTTGAGAAGAGTTGAATTGCTTATTGATCCTGTTGAAAGCTTTCTAAGATCTCTCTATTTTTTTTTATACTGCAGTTACCGTATCTCTAAACATTTTAAATCTTTCTACCAGATTGAGGGGTTTTGTATCCCTGCCACCTTTTACAGATTGTTTGATTTGTTTTAGTATATTCTGTACAACGTTTTTTCCTCAATGTTCTAATTCTAAAGAGCTTTCCTCTTTTCCGTGCCCTGAGGATAACTCTTTTCTTTCACTGGTCTCTTTATTCTTTTCTATATTTTTTTAGTAGGTTTCACATTCCTTACTTTTATCAGACTTTCCTCTGGTACCATCCTTTGCTTTCTATATTCACATTGTTTGATAAATTGAGAATTTACGTTTTCTTTCTCAGAAGTTCTGCATCGTTTTATCCTGTGACATTGTGTGTTCTATGGCAGAAAGGCTCTGGTCTTTTCCCTGAATGGCTCCAGACTTCTAGCAGTTTTCAACAGTTTTTACCTGATAATTAGATAATATTTTCTTAATGGGTCATCTTATTTAAGTATTTAATTTCTTCTTCTTCTTCTTCTTCTTCTTCTTTTTTTTTTTTTTTTTTTTTTTTTTTTTTTTTTTTTTTTTTTTTTTTTTGTAGTTTAACTTTATTTATTACTTTCAAGCATTTTTTTTAACTGAAAAAACAAGTTTTAAGTTGACAATGAACATAAGAATAGAAGGTGCATTTCTAGAGTTTTCAATCAGATGCCTCTTTATTACTCTAACACTTATTCGTGTTATCCAAAAAAATTATTCAAAAATTAGATTCGCCTATGTAATCCGTTTCAGCTTGCAGAAATGTGATATCCGTGCATTTATCTGTTGTTTGGTTATAGTATAGAGAATTCAGCCTGTATTGTACCAATTCATTTCTTTCTGAAGATTACATGCATAAACAGGATCAGAAGTAACTTTCATTCTTCATGAAGGGGGGTGTGGGGGAATCAAAACATCCTTCTTAAATCACTGAATTGATTAAAGTTGGAGACAGAATTATTAAAATAAAAAAGAATGCATCATTAAAGAGTGGTCTCTGTGCCTTAGACCTTTGTGTACTATTTAGCAATGAGTTTGTGATGGCAGGCTGTGGTCAAGAGGAAGGAAGAAAAAATAAAAAGTATGGATATAAAAAGACACAGTAGAGCAAATAAATACCAATTTATTTGAAAAACTTTGGTTTACTGAGAACTAGTACAGGCTATCTTTCATAAGAGTTAATGTTTTTAAAAAAGTATTGCATTGATAACATTGGAGAATGAAGAACTTTATTTAGAATGTAGGGTATTTTCTAGCATTGTTGTTGATAATGTGGCATAGCAGATAATACAAAAGACCTTTTCCCTGAGAATAGCTTGAGATATAGGCTGTGTGAAGAGGTACAAGGTACGAATTTGAAATAACTTGACTTCACTTGACCTCTTCTAATCATTACAAAGTATTTTACTATAAATTTGATTGTCATAGACTGCATTTGCTGGTATGATCAGCACGCATGAATCAGGAAGTTAATACATTCTTCCAGTCAATTTCAGAAGGGAATGGGAAAATACGTAAAGCTAGGTTCTTGCTTTCTGTTGTTACTTTCACGTCTTAATCATTCCAGCAAAACAAAGAGCTGCTGAGGAAACATGGGAAAGAAACAATCATTTGTATGACTGTACTTGAAATTGAGCATCAAGAGAGGAAAAAAAAAAAAAAAAAGCTAGTTGGAAACAGTAAGACCTCAAACAATTTGCATTTTTATCTAGCATAAATTCAGTAAATACAATGAGCATGTTTATTAAACATTACCTTGTTTCTTCTCTGTTGGAAACACAGGATCACTCCTGAAAGCACCCATGGTAGAGCATACCATGGTAGAGCATATAAAAGGAAAGACAAAGGAAAACAAAGAAAAAGGAAAACAAGTTTTATGTTTTCAAAATACTCAGCCTAAACTTGCACTCAGGTGCTCTTGTAGATGTTCAGGTACTGGGGAGTTGAAATCGGTGATTGATGAAGAAAACAGTAATATTGCCCTCAGAGGGCAGGTTCTTGTGAATGTATGCTTTAGGTCAGAGTACAAATACGTGCACGTAAAACCAGCATTACAGAAAACTAGTAGTTTCTGATGGTGTCATAAACTATTATTACTTCACTTTCTCACAGTGTTTGGAGTTGATGTTGAATTCATACCCAAGACTGAATCAAAAAATGAATGAAGCGGAAGTTGTACCACTCATAGCTCCTGAAGTGCTTTCAATTCTTTTTACCATCTGATTTCACAACTATTATTTCATCATCTTACACATCTTTTTCCGTCCAACCTTCCGTTTCTCTCTCTTAATCACATTTACATATGGAGTAGATCTTACATTGTTTGACAGACCCAGCACTGATAGTTTCTTCTATGTACCAACCCAAATAAAGTCAAGAAATACCAGTGATTACAAATATAAGAATGAAAATTTTCTTGTTCCGGGTGCAGTCAAGAATAACTCAGAAGGATTCTGCTGTTGCTTGATTTTCAAGAAACAACACCATCAGGTGTTTTCCTAAAGGTATAATACCATTCAAAAGTAACACACTGCAGGCAGGGTGTTTAAATAGGCTCAGAATTGTTAAGAGGATTGTTACCTCCACACTTCCTCATTAAGTCTAGAAAATTCATTCGAAGTTACTTAATTTGATTGTCCAGTGATTTAATTGATTATACAAAAGCTTATTTTCTCTTTTAACTGTTGAATATAATAGTTAATATCTGACGATTAATGAAATATATAATCTAAGATGATAAGAGCTGAAAATCAGTCAGTGTTATGAGTAACTTTTTCTAAGATGAGCAAAGATTCTTTGTACTAAACAGACTTTGGAACCTAACAGTGCTCTCCAAAATAGATAATTTAATTCTAGCTGTTTTGTATGCTGTCTTGATTTCTCTATTTATTTCTGCACAAAAAATGTGAGAGTAGATGGATGATTAAACAAACATTGCTTTAAGCACTGGAACCTCAATGAACCTGTAATAATGAATGTGCAACTGTACATGTTCTAAACTCTTCTGTTATACTAGCCAATTGGAATATATAGACAAACGTAAAGAACAGTCAAGGCCTGCATAGTGAAACATGGCTAGATTGCATCAGTAAAGAGAAAAAAATATTCAACAAGAATGAACAGAATATAGATTAGGCTGAAAAAAAGAAAACAACCAAAAAACACTGGAAAACTTTTGACTAGCTTTTCAAAACAAATAATATAGACCTTCCTCTTACCATAAGGTTTAGTGGGGAAATACTGGTGATAGGTAGACAGTTGGACTAGATGATCTTGGAGGTCTTTTCCAACCTTGTTGATTCTACGACTCTGATTCTACGTGGTAAAATTTTCCTGAATTACTGAAAACCAAAAGAAATCTTATGCGTGTGTGTATCCTTGGTATATTAGTAAGAATCGTTTGAGTGGTTGAGAGGTGTAGGGTTTTTTTGTTTGTTCTCAGAACACTTAATGCTTCTGCCTCTTCTGCTTTTCAACCTGCTGAGTACGCCACACAGAAACAAGTCTTTCATAATTTTTCTGGGAAAAAAAACATTGAAACGCATTACATAAGAGAACACAGAAGCAAACAGGTAAGCATCTAGCAGTGTTAGAAATATCTGCTTGATTTCACTTGCACAATCTTTTGAAGCTTGAAGTAAGGAGGAAGACTTGTGGTATGGGGGGGAGCAGAGAGTGGTGTGTCTCCTAGTCAAGTAAGACTCATTTTTAAATAATTACTAATGGTAACACTACCTAACTGTCAGTATTTAACTCTATTGCTGTTGAAAAACAACCCACCAGATTTCCAGCTGCTGTGAAGTAAAACTAACTCTGATGAACATGAGAATGTAATTTGAATGTTGGGATCTCTCATTGCTTTCCACCAAACTTTTTTCTTATCTATATTGTAAGTCCTATGTCACTTCATATGAACTGTTCTAAACTTCAGTTGTAGTCCAGGAAATGCACCTATCTTCAGTTTTAGTATGAGGTAATCTTTACAGTTTTATGCACTGTAACTGTCTGGAACTGTCATATTTAAAACAGCAATTGGAATCACCACCTTATACAACAAATAAACCCAACCTATTTACCATTTAGTTAGGATTTTTTCAACAAGTGAAACTTGTGGTTAATTATTACTGTCTTTTCTCATTACTATCAAGCATCAAAAGTAATGAAACCAGTGAAAATGCTTTTGAAAAAACTACTTAGCCTTTTATAGCTTAGTTTAGAAAGCAGCTAATGTTTTATACAGAATTGGATGTAAAACATATTGAATATTTTGTCCTAATTTGAGGAACGCTTTCTGAAACAAATATGTGGATTGTTGAATATTAAGAGACTCACTTCTGAGTACCTATTACACGGATTCAACCAGGAACTCTTATGTGAGGTTATAAGTTACTAGAATCAAATATTGTGTAATATGGTCAAAACTCCCTAATAAGAAAGGAAAAGGAATGTGAAAGGGAAGCCTGGACATTATGTGATTTGCCAGAGTACACCAAAATATCCATAGCTAAACTAATACAAAATGATAGCGATAACTTAATAGTTTCATGTGTATCTATGTACTAGCTTTAAACTTTAATCTGACAAACAAAGTATTATATGTTTGTTCCAGTCATAAGGATTCCACTTACTCTTAAAAGTAGGTGCTGATATGCGTTAAGATAAACACATTCAAACTTTTGGTAGGATTGTAAGTAGGAGTGTCAGTTGCTTCATATCCATTCCTGAGACCTCTGTATGTGTAATGTATAGAAGACACAGCATCATTGGATAGATTGAATAAATTTGTTTTTCCTATATTTTAGTGTTACTGTTAAACAAACATAAGCTAATAAAATTACTTACGTGCTACTGTAATTTTATAGATATGGCTCATCCTTTTAAATTTAAAGAAACTCTTAGTAATTCTAATAGAGGCATTTGTTTTCTGTTAGAATCCATGGGGTTTTAATGGTTGTCAAGTACTAATGTTGCCAGGTATTAATTATTTTCAGACCCACACAAAAACGTAGAGGATGACTCTTCATTTTTATTTGAAGTAAGCAAGTTGCCTTGTGCCACTTTCCTATTCGAACATAGGTGCCCTTTGTACACTTTTATTCTGAATTCTAGAGAAGAATACTTTGGCTGGGGTCATGCAATACTTAGTGCACCAGATGCAGATGTACTATTAAGTGCATTAATTGCTCTGGCCTTCATGAACCACTCCAGGATTTTTTGGTATTATTTCCAAAGGGAATGAAAATGATCTGCAGGAGAATTTTGTGCTTAAACAGTCTAGCTGCTCTGACTTATATTGTGGTTTTTCCTTTAAAGTGACAATTCTTATTCAGTATATAAGGTGACAGGTATTGTGTTATTAAATGTTAATGATGCATGCTTTTTTATTATTTCATTTTTATTATTATTTTTATTATGGGAAAGGGTATAATTGTACTGGGTGAATCAATGGTCAGAATAGTAATTCCCTGCATCCCAGGAGAGGCCCATGGTGGAGCAGGCTGTCCCCATGCTCCTCGTGGACACTGTGCAGAGCAGATCTGCCTGTGCAGCCATGGAGGTGCCCATGGTGCAGCACTGGATGTGACCTGAAGGTGCTTTAACCCATGAAGATCCCCTGCAGGAGCAGCCCATGAAGAGGAGCCAGCTCCATTTTCAGCTGCTGCCTGATATCATACAGCTTTAGTAGTAAATAATAATAATAATAAATCAAGACTTTTGGTATAGTAACCTCATTCTCTTTTGTTTTAGCGCAATGTCTATAAAAAATGCAATGGATGCACAGAAGAAAAATGCTAGGGGAGAAGGTAGCAGTCACCCATCTGTACAGTAGTGGTACTGCCATCTCTTTTCCTTTGCACTTTCCAAAAGAATATTTACTGTTCCTTATGAGCATGCTTTGAGACAGTGAGGTATTTGGTGTTAATAATAAGGTGTTCTGGTAGCTCTTCATAAGTAATGAAACTGTTCTAGCGTTGCTTACAGGTAGAATGCTTGCTTTAACAAAATATTGGTATGTTGGCCTACTGTAACAATCCAGTGGGGAATCAATCCAGTCTCCTGCATGAAGCAGCTAGTTGCTTTGTGGCTGAGGTGGCAAACAACTTCCATTGCAAGAATCCCTATGCACTAATACTAATACAACATATGCATTAGTATTTTCCTCTGGATCAGGTTAGACTACCTGAACTGTTCTTCTCATTTCTTATAAACCATTGGTCCTGTAATCCTGCAAACTACTCTGGTATCTGTATGATCTATTTATTAAATTAAATAATATACAAAACATTTCCAATCTTAGTAAGGGACTATTCTGTATGATAACTTCTATATCTGTGCAAAAGGTTTCTACTTAAGTTTACAGCTACATATATAAACTTTGGCCAGTTTTACATTAGGAACTGCCTGGAAGAGTCAGTGGACCTGCCATATTCTCCATCTCAGATGTCTATCAATGCATTTAAGCTTACAGATGGTGCCTATCAATGTGTCTAGGCATAGTGGGAATTGCTTGGAGGAACTCCAATCTCCAGACTCCTACCTGAAATAACAAATTGGAGAGCTTGTATATCAATTAGGACATTTGAAGCTGGCTACAGTTTCAAATAGTCCACTATTCCCCTGGAGGCTGTTATTTGTGCAGAGACTAGACAGATATCTCTTGCGCTCCTCAGAAAATTACTGACAGAGCATACATGGTGCACAGCTCTCATACTCAGCTACATCATAGTTGGAGACTTTGGATAGACTTGAATTTGTTGCTTATATCATGATTGTAATCTAAATTATATAGCTTTTACCACAAAATCAACAGAGTCCTGTTGGAAATCCTGAAGATTGATTCATATATTTGTAGCTGAATTGAGTTTTGCTCAAGATCTTGTTCCTGAATATGTTAAAAGACCAAGTGACAGGATTGTGGTTTAGCTCTTTTTTTTTGTCTGCTTTCTTTTTTTTGACTGATGTTTTCTTCAGTGAGGCTAAAAAGGAAAAGTGAAAAGTCCTATTTGTAGAAATGAATCTGGATCAAGTGTATGAGATCCTTGTGTGTGTTCAGTGAGATCAGTCAGTGAGATGAATAGTGTTTACCAACTTGTGTTAGGGAAAAAAAGCATTCACAAGTCTGACAGACAAGGTAAATGAGAAGGCTACATATGATGAGCTTTTTTTGTTATATTTGCTGTCTCTGTTCTTCTGAGAAGAAGAGTGATAGCAGTGTGGTTAAGTTTAGCTGTCCATCACTGTGGAACCACAGCATCTTTCTTCTCTTCCATGCTAAATTTTTATTTACAGTCAGTTTAACACACTGGGATTTTTATTTACAAGGTCTACTTTCTGAGTTGGAAATGTCCCTTCAAACCAATGTTTGGATTACATGATTGTATTGTTTATATCGTTTACCACAGTGCTTTTGTACATTGACTAGTTCAAATTATTCTGTGGTACACAGAAGTATTTACAACTAAAATGTTTTGTCTTTCTGTTCTGAATGCTGTAGAACGAGGTAGATCAATGTCTTTGTTCAAGTATAAGCTCAGTGATAGATATTTAAAATGTATATATGTATTTAAAGTAACTTATAAAAGATCAGGAAAATAAAAGGTCTGCTAGAATGACCCAAGGAAGAATTGTATTCTGAACTGTGGATTGTTACTACAAATTCCAGTCTGTCATTGTATGCCAGCTTATGGGGAAACTCCTCTGTTGCTTAAAGAGTAAAATCAGACCTGTAATTTGAACTGGTTCCATCAAGTGTCCTGTAAAACACCTACCTTTGTGCTACGTGTTGTATTAACCTGAAGGAGCTGTTGTGCCAGGAACTACTTGTTATACCAAAGGGCCTAGGAAGAAGCTCAAACATCATTTAAATGGTAACTTCAAATCATCTCTATTTGTGACTGTAGAGGAACTGTCTGGTCATAGCCTGAAAAGGTGGTTGAGCTTGTGAAGGGGTATTGTTGCCCCAGGAAGATAGGGGCAAACAATTTACCAACCACTTCCTTAGAAGGGGCTGTTGTCAGTCAGAGATCCTCATACCCAGCTGGGCGAGTCAACCTTTTTTTACTGTATATGGCTACCGGTATTCCCAACTATACTTTGACTGGTATTGCAAAGAAACTGTTGGAAGTACTTTTGCTGCTTCACAGGACAAACAGTGACACAAGCAGAAACAAAGAAGTCTCTGGTGATAATTAGTGAATACGTTGCAGGCTATGCAAATTTCGCATCCTTGAAAAATCTTTCTTATTTTAGAGATCCTTTTCAGTATATGTGAACTGAAGTGTCTGAACTGTGCTGTTATGATTTGATGAGAATTTCTTCATTCTACATAACTTTTCTTTTTGCACTGTGCTCTCTATGTACTTCTGTATATTTCTTATTAGTATTTTTAGAACCTTAGTGTAAATAGAGTATTTGTGTATTTGTGATACGATTGCCAGTTGCTGTACAAGTACTTCTGTGACAGATGTGTGCAATTTCCTGTCCTTAAGAAGAGTAGTTCACTTCCTTTCAGATTTGGGGATTAAAACTTGTTGCAGTAAGCCATTTTAGAGATGAGTAATCAAATGTCTGTAGAGAAGAAGCAGCTCCTCTTGCAGTCCAGATTTGCGTACCTAACTGGGAACCAAGTGTTCTTTCCCATCTTTTATTTTCTCCAGATTATTACTTCAGACTTATTTCTGAACTGTTTGAATCTTCTAAGTTTTCAGTAATGTAAATGGAGCTGAGGTACCTAGTTAAGGCATGTGTTACAACATTCACCTTGATATCTTGAATGACAATCATCTTATCATCTTGATTATGTCTTTAAAGAAAATTATTCTGTTGCAGTTCACTGTAGACTTTGTAATGTGAATAATAATGAAAGTTCAAGCCTGTAATAACAATATATGCCAACGTGGAAAAATAGTGGCACTGAAATGATCTCTATAGCCATTCCTCAGTCCTCTAAGCAAAGAATAATATTGAACATTTCTAACATAATGTGTATTCTCTCCTAGTAGAGCAAGCAAGTTAGACTAAGAAAATTAGAGGGAAAACACATGACATTTTCTTTTACCATTTTCTCCAAAAGTGATCCTTCAGGAAAAGTCCAAGTAATGGTATAGTCATACAAAGAAACCCTTGAACAATATTAACATGAGAAGTGCTTGAGCACCTTTGGAAGGCTGGGTGTCAGCTCAAGGCATTTCATAATCAGTAGCAGCCATAGTAATATTAGGAATATGGAATATCCTGCCTATATGACCTGCTCACTATTTCTAAAATCCATTTGCTTAAATCAGTAACAGATAATCCATATAAATAAATGAGAAATAAAATGTATATAAGCTGCAAAGATTAATCACTGTGAATCTGGCTTTTGATGTTGACCACATTAAGAACTGAAATGCTACTACTCACAACAAATTATACAATGAGATGTTATGAGCCACTCAAAAATGCAGAAATTACTCACCTCTGCTTAGAGATTGTTGTAGGAAGAGAACATGCCTATAAATTTGTTTGGTGAGGGAGGGAAAAATCCTTGGTATTTCAGATATATTTATCACATGAATTAGAGGTTAAAGACTTAAGTAACAATGTTCGTTATATCTTTCAAGTTTTCCCTCTCTTTACAATGAATAATGATAATGTTCCCATCAAGTGAGCAAAAAAAGTTAATTCACGTGGCGTATTTTACTTTCTCTAACATTAGTGTGATTTGAATAATGAAAGGACAGTTCTCAAGATATATGATTAATGACTATCCAACACAGAATGATAGGACAGGAGAAAGGAAAACTAATGTGTTATACCCACAGACATGCCAACCCTGTGCAAAGTTAATAATGGAGGCAATAACAAAGACCATAACTCTTGAGGTTCTGATTGATGGGCTATTGAAGGAACTGCTCAGGCATAACTCTAAAGAGGTTGAATCAGAACTTTGGAAATGATAAGATGTGGGGAACAAGATTATTGTTTTTCCTGGCAAAGTGGTAATTTAAGGAATGGCAGAGGGGGGTCGTGATATAGTTTTCTTTCTCAACAGGTGAAAATTCATATTGCATTTGTATGTATTTTGGTTGGTAAGTACTTTTAATTGAAGCTTAATTGTGGTGGTAAAGTGGGCTTTTCCAAACACTTCATGAATTGACCTTTGCAGAAAGTGGCAATCAATCCAAATATCCCTATTATCTTTAAAATCATTAGTTAGGTATAAAAATTACCAAAGATAATCTTTATAGCTGTGTTTTCTTTTTGGAAGAAATGTTGTCCTGGTTTTGTTTTTAATTTTTGTCTTCTGTGTTTTTTATTTCGCAATGAGTAAGTGAATTACTACTTTCATTCTGTACATGCTTTTATCTTTCTAATAATGTCATTAGAAGCATATAATTGGTACTCATTATCATGTACTATAAATTTCTCTCCTAAATATATCAAGAACTCTCTGTCATCCAGAGAGATCAAGACAGACTTGATCAATGGGCCTAGGAGAACCTCATGAATGTCAACAAGTCCAAGTATAAGGTCTTGCACCTAGATTGCAATTATCAATACGAGCTGAGGGATAAAAGGCTTGAGCATAGCCCTGCTGGAAAAGGACTTGGGGGTGCTGGTGGATGACAACTCGATATGAAAGAGCAATGTGCCCTCACAGCCCAGAAAATCAAACATCCTGGGCTGTGTCAAAAGAAGCGTGGCCAGCAAGGCAAGAGAGGTGATTCTGTGCCTCTACTTTGGTAAGGCCTTATCTGATGTACTGTGTCCTCAGTACAGGAGAGATATAGACCTGTTGGAGTGCATTCAGAGAAGCACCACAAAAACGGTACAAGGGATGAAACGCCTCTCCTATGAGGACAGGCTGTGAGAGCTGGGGCTGTTCAGCTTGGAGAAGAGAAAGCTCTGGGAAGACCTGATTACCAGCATTTCAGTATCTAAAAGGGGATCTGTAAGAAGGAAAAAAACAGATTCTTTAGCAGGGTCTATGGTGATAGGACAAGGGGAAATGGTTTCAAACCAAAAGAGGGGAGATTTAGACTGGATGTAAGGAAGAAGTTTTTTTTTACAGTAAGGGTGGTGAGGTACTGGAACGGGTTGCCTAGAGAGGTGGTGGATGCGCTGTCCCTGAAGATATCCGGGATCGGACTGGACCAGGCTCTGAGTAACATGATCTAGATGTAGGTCCCTGTTCATTGCAGAGATGGCCTTTAAAGGTATCTATGATCTGTTCACTGAAGAAGTTTGATAGTAAATTCATACAATTGTTCTATTATATCCTTCCCCTCCCCCCCCCCGTGTCAATAGGCAAGTTACTCTATGGAGTACTCTTCACCTGCATTTTGTACTTGTAGTAGCAGAGTAATCACTGTACAGAAGCGTGCGTGTCAGTGTGTATCAGTAGCAGAATTTTGCACAGCAGTCCTCTGTAAATATCTGCTGTGACAGTCTCTACTATAAAATCTTTGTGACAATCTGGTCCAGGTGTTGGACAGACTGACCAGAGGTGAAGTGTTGCTGAACCTGCTGCTCACCAATGCAGAGGAAGTCATTAAAGGTGTTAAGGTTGGAGGCAGCCTGGGTTGCAGTGACCATGCCCTGGTGGAGTTCGTGATCTCGAGGGATGTGGGCCTGGCGAAGAGTGGCGTCAGGACCCTGAATTTTGGAAGAGTGAACTTTAAACTGTTCAGTGAACTGTTGGCCAAGATACCCTGGGATGCTGTCTTTAAAACAAAGGCATTGAGGAGAGCTGGCTACTCTTCAAGGATACCTTCCTGAGAGTGCAAGAGCTCTCTGTCCCTCTGAATAAGAAATCGGACAGAGGAGGTAGGAAGCCGGCGTGGCTCGGTAAGGACCTGCTGGGTATGCTGAGGGCGAAGAAAGGTGCACACAAGCTCTGGAAACAAGGGCATGTCACCTGGGAAGAATACAGGGATGCCGTCTGGACTTGCAGATGTGGGATCAGGAAAGCCAAGGCACAGGTGGAACTGAACTTGATGAGGGACGTGAAAAACAATAGGAAGACTTTCTACAGGTACATTGGTCAGAAGAGACAGGCCAAAGTGAGTGTGCCTCCTTTGGTAAATGTAAAAGGAAAACTGGCTTCAACGGATGGAGAGAAGGCTGAGGTACTGAATGAGTTCTTTGCCTCGGTCTTCACTGGCGGCCAGGATTCCAGTACTTCTCACGTCC
>JAOWBP010022524.1:0-23119 GCA_028571105.1 Tragopan temminckii | reverse complement strand
CCCCCCCCCCCCCCCCCCCCCCCCGAGAAGCAAAACATATGATCGTAAAGCTGTAAGGGAATTGTAAGCAGGTATCTTTGTATGTTGCTCCATGCTGTTTGTGTGCAGTGGGTGCACTAATTCATGCAAATCTTTTGTGGAAACTTTTACCACTAAACTTCATCTTTCATAGGATGAACATAACTGTTTCAGCAGCTGTGCCTAGACAATATCATGGTTCTGAAAACAATTTGACATGCCAGCCTTCCAATCAAGAGTAATTAATTTTGATTATAAGATTTTAGAAGCTTAGTAGCTTACTGTGTTCAGATCACCTTTTCTGGAATTATATAAAAAACCTGTGACTTGAGTCTCTGGTTAATTCCTTGGCACTGTTGCCAGTGAACCTTGTGTGGAGAAACTTGACTCCTGGCACAGAAGGATTATGTATCCCAGAGCGGGTACAGCTGCACAGAGCTTTTGTTGAACAGTTCCAGCTCTCGGATCTCAGTGACCTACATCACTGTTTACAGGACAAGCTTTAAAACCTCTGGAGCCTAAAATTACTGAAGAGAGGGAAGAAATGGTCTCATGTGCTTCTCAGTTTTAAGAACATTGTTAAGGAAAACTCTGATGCCTACTCATAGGCTGGCTATCCTGGAAAACAAGAAGCCTGATATTTTTCAGACTTTTGACCTGTTATAGGATTTGCTGTTGGCTTTTTATTTTTTATTTTTCTTTTAACAAGGACTTTGTTAATTGTTTTCTTTGAAACTTTCACTTTTGAAGGGCACAAAGTTTGATTGCATATGAAATGTAAGATGCAATCAGACGTCAGTTTCTTTTAAAACTGTTACTGTCTACCTGGAAAAATGCAGTCCTGTATGGCACTTGCTGTACAGTGAAATATCAACCATAAAAGCTCCTGTCATAGCATGGTGTAAAAGACCTGAGATTTTAGGAGATATTCTTCTGGAAAGGTTGTAGAAGCTCTTTGGCAATAAAGACCCAAACTTAGTGATGGTTGACTTAACTTGCCAGAACTAATCTCCATTCTGTATTCAGACCAGATTTCTGAAAGACTAGCTTTATCTCTGTGTTGTGCTGCAATGCATGTGTTAATGAAGAGTGTTACTGAAGATTGTGAACAAACTGAGTAGTAGGTCCTAAAGTTATTACTGCCTTGTTTTTAAAAAATGTGTTCTGAGTGCTTACTCTTGAGTGCTTTGTTCTGTTTTTGAAATAATTTACTCAATTACTTGCTAGAAAATATATTAAAAATATTTTCTAATTTAAAATGCAAAGCTTATTCTTGAATGAAAACAGGTAGTAGCGCTATCAGAAACTTAGCAGAAGTCTAATGAATGGTGAATATGAGTGATAGTCATTTCAGAAAGAATGCTGTTAGGGATATTTCCATGTTTTTACTGCTTTACAGTAGAGTCTTTCTCAAAGCACTGGGGAAAGGAAAACTCAAAAGATGTGTTGCGTTAGGATCTGTAGTTCTGTTGAACTATGGGCAGTTTCTGAAAGTTTCTGGGGATGAAGTAGCTTCTTGACCAAATGACTTTCATCAGCTTTTCTTTTGGTTTGCTAGATGCTGAACGTACATTATTAGAACTTCAGTGTGGAATTCCAGATGAAATGTTACTTTTGGAAATATTCTGCAGCATTTCATGAGCAAGTCCTCCAGAGGACTGAAGAGGTTCAAATCTCTTGGAGTGAGGTCCAGTATTCTAGCCTTCCTTTACTTTGTTATCACTGACGAAGTTTTTTGTAGAACAACCTCTGGAAGGTTGAGCAGGAAGCTTTGTCAGTAGCAATGTGATTGAGAAGTGCAGACACTGATCCTGATTGTCACTGGTATGCTGAAGGGGAAAGGTACTTGTTTGAAATGGATGGACGTTTATCAATGCCTTTTCATTAGGGTGTGGTAACTGCCATCTCTATCTTAGTGCAAGGGGAAAGTGTTATTGCCATCCAAGTGTTTTCATCTGAAAAGGGTTAAAATTTCAGGGAAACAATGGGAAGTCTGTATCGTTTTTAATTACTCAATAAAATACAGATCAAAGCCATTAATGATTATAATATTAATGAAATGTTGCTGCTATAGTGCTTCTGTAATTTAAAGGGAAATATTGTATTTGTTCTTGTTGTAAGTTTGATTTAAAATCGGTACTGAGAAGAGAGAACCTGGCTTAGGTTGTTTCTAGTTGGCCAAGATTTGAGCTTTTCTTACAGTTTCACAATTTGACACTCCTGCATATGTAGTAACAAATGTAAAGGGTTCAGTTGAGATTTGCAAGTATGCATTTTCATGTTTTTATAAGGTTGATTCTTACATATATTCTTTCATTTTCCATTTTAGTATAGTTCTTAATTGTTATGTTAAAGTTCTATACTTCTTAAATTTTGAAATAATGTTTTTTGCTAAAATAGAAATTCTGTAATACTTAGATGAATTTTATGTGCTTTATTATACAATTTTGGTGGTGAACATGAAGTCTTATTCCAAACAAAATTGTGGTTATTTAGTCCAGTCAATGCTTGTGCTCCCAATGTAAATTTTTGCTGTTCTTCTGAAAGCTGTTCTACACAAGCTATTTGTTTGTATTTTACACAAGATTTTTCATTTAGAAGCTAATATTGTTCTCAAGGACTATTGGTATTATTTGTATAATAGGTGCTAAAAGAGCTGTTTATCTCACCAGAAAGCTTTTTAATAGGGTACGTTTTCTTGCTGTTCATTATCTTTTCAAAGATGTACAGAAGGTGCAAGTATGATGACTTTTGTTTCCGTTTTGTCTTTGTTACTGGTTCGACAAGCATTTGGCATGGAAAAATTTGTATTATCTTTTTATATCTTTTTATATCATTTCTCCCACCATTTCCTGAGATTGTTGCTGGGTTGCTTGGATTTGAGGTGCTGATAGTGTGCAACCAAATGGATTTTATGTCCTTAATTCACAGGATCCTGTCAATGTATATCACAAACCTTCAGGCATCCCGTATTAATGCTCCCTTTACCAACAGATTATTCTTAAGATTTTCTAGCATGCAGGGATTCCAGTTGTAGGGGTGGGGCCTGCTGTGGTTTTATTCTGTCTTCAAGTTCTTTTGCTGGACTATAGCTGGAAGGGAGCAGGAGTCTTATTTCTCTGGTGACAAATAGCTGAATAACTGGTCTGGACTGGAAAGATTCGAAAAGGCTGGAGAGGACTAGACAGGTTAACTTTCCTTTAAACACTTGTTTCCATCTGAGAAGTTCTCATTTTATCCATAAGTTCATATTTAAGCCTTGATATACTCTCCCCCTAACCATTTGGTTCCTGTACTTTTCTCACTTAATCAACAAACTTATCTTCCTGTTTCTTGGTTCAGTTTAATCATGAGTCTGACTTTTCCTACCACTTGACACACAACTTCCTCATCATCCTCTTCCTTTCCCAAATCTTGTTTTTTGTTACTAACAGAATACCAGTACCTACTTCAGTAGTCATTCTCTAGCCTATCCTTATTCCTTAGTCATCATCATTGAGATTATGGGAGTCCTAAAGGAGTGTTTTTCATTTATGCAGAGGACCACACAGATAGAAGAAAGCTGGGCAGGGAATAAAAACAGTGCAAAAAATAAAATCATCCTTTCTTTTGGCATTTGTAATAGTTCTTTTCTATACGCAGTTGTATTCAGCTGGAATATTTCTATCTGCTAACTTAATGATGCAACTACGCTACCTTCTTGAGAATCTAAAGTTGTCTTTATTTGCTTTTCTGTCACAGGGCATATAGTCAGAGAGTGGGCAGTGGATAACTGCATGATCATATTTTTATGTGCTGATGTTGTTGGTTTAAAAAAAAAAATTATCATTACTATGTAGACATCTGCACTACTCATTTAAAAGGGAGATTGGGAATAATCTGTAAAATACCTACATCTACCTATCTGCTTTGTTGTTGCAGCAGTGAAGGGTGATTAGACCACACCTAACTAAAATTCAAAATTTCTTCTAGCTGAGCTCACGACCTGTTCAGACAAACAATTTTCCCATTGTTTAAAAGTTCTGTAAAAATATTGGTTAAAAAAAAAAATGACATTTTTGCATGCCTACAATGTGTACATGAGCAGTAATGACAAAAGACAAGAACCTGAATTCATTTATGGCATTAATTCTTTCCAGGACATTTGACTGAGGATATATGATGAACGTACTGTAGTTTATATACTTGTACTGTGCAGTTTTTTGTACTGTGACATGCTTTATGTAGTCAGATTCCAACTATTGGTCTGTTGTTTCATTAAAAGTCAGAATTTTCCACTCTATTTGACATAAAGTATCTTGCTTCTAGTGACAGACCTGTGCTTCATAGTCCAATAACTGTTTCCAAGAATAAGCATTTTGTACTAGTTTGAAGTCTTCTGAAATAACTGAAAGCACACTGTATATTCAGTGTTTGCTAATTTTTCTTATATACAACACTGATTAGAAAAACAATGTTGCATAGTTTAAAGATCTTCACTTTCAGATCAGATGGTGGCCAGACGCAGCAGCTGAAACCCACATTTGGAAAGGAAAACATTTTAATACAGTGAGAGTTGATAGACGTGCATCAAAGTGAAATGTTATTTTTGTAGTGATCAGCAGGCTTCAGACCTCCCATGCTAATCATAAACTTTCCAGGCCAATGAAACTAATTTGTTCTCTTATTGCCGCTGGCCTCCAGCTCCTTTTTCCAAAGGAAGGTATTATATTTGCTGTGAGCTAGAAATTGAGCAAAAGGCCTTGTCTGTATCTTTAGGCCTGTTACGCCTGTGATATTTGGGTTTGTTTATGTGATGTCTATGGGTACATCTTAAATGTAGTCATGAGAAGAAATTGCATGAGCTACTCTCTCCTTTTTTTTTTTTTTTTCAATCTTTCTCTATTAACTTATAGTGTACTGGTTATGGCAACCATATGTTCAGGTCTCATCCTTTCCTCTAAAAAAAGGTCCTTTTTTTCTTTTTAGAAATGCCGACCTGGGAAAATTTAAGGCTTTTGTGTGTTTGTACAGGATATCCAGACGTAAAACACTATGCCTGGAATTACAACTAAGTGAATTGAACAAAGTTACACCAACTTTTTTTAATTGCTGTGGTAATCTGTAGTTAAAGAAGGCGTGGAGTCTGGAGGTGCTGTGCATTTGCAGTTCTTTCAAACCAGACAGTCAGAATTGGAAATAGTATCAGTAAAAGGAAGATGACTGCTGAATCTCTGTAAAGATAATAGCCACCATACAACCTCTACTGACAGAATGTTAAGTCCTGTGATATTTGGATTCAGTAGCTTTATCTATTGCAGTCTACATCTCAAGTGTAGGCATCTTTTTTGCTTTCCTTTTGAGGGGTGAAGTTCTTTATCATCATTATTTCAGATTTTTACTTCAATTTTTCCCATGACTGACAGATACAATTAGCACGTTTTAGTCAATTAAAGAACAGAGTTCTATGCGGTGTGTGCCTATTAAACAGTAGTATTGAGTTCACCAAGGGAATTGAGCAAATATTTTAACTTGGAAGGAAGTCCTTGACACCAAGTTTTAGAAGAAAGTAGAATTAATTACAGGTGCATTTTTAAGAATATAGCCTGCTATATGAAGTGACAGAACTACTATGAAAATCTTAAAATGCTGTTTGCAAAAGTATGATACAAGAGAGAGAAAAAAAGTAATAGCAGTCTGTTTCAGAAGAGTGGTTTTTCCATTCTGTTACTACTGTAGTGGTTTTAATCTCCTTGCATAGGTAGAATCACTTGCTCAAGTTATTCTTGGGATTTCTGTACAGATTAAGAAAACATGTAGATTAGTCATTGTGCACTTGATACAAGTAGCAATAGCATTAGTGTCTATAGTTGTCTAGGGGTGCTCACTGCAGTGCTGATCTAATATATTTTCTTACATATTTGAGTCTGTTTTTTTTTTTTTTAGTGTGAAATGATCATGCGATATTAGCAGACTTTCTTCATTTTAGAACTTACTGAGAATGGGTCTTCTTGGCAATTTACATTGTATTTCAGTTCAACGTCCATACATTACTTTCTGTTCTCATGTAACTACAAGTTCCTATAGCAAGATGGCTATTGTGTGAAGTTGAAAATCAAGTAGAATCACAGAATTGTAGAATTGCCAAGACTGGAAAAGACCTCCAAGATCATCTAGTCCAGCTGTCTACCCACCAACAATATTTACCCACTAAACCTCAAGGGGCCTCAAGAGATCGAGTCCAATCCCCGTGCTAAATCATGTACCCTGCAATAGGTTGTACAGGTAGATGTCCAGATGGGTCTTGAATATCTCCGTAGAATCATAGAGTTGCTCAGGCTGTAAAAGACCCTAGATCATCAAGTTCAACCACAACCTAACTATACTACCCTAACTCTAACAACCCTCCACTAAATCATGTCCCTGAGCACCACATCCAAAGAAGGATCCATAGAAGGAGACTCCACCACCTCTCTGGGCAACCTGTTCCAGTGCTCCGTCACCCTTCCCGTAAAGTTATTCCCCATGTTTGTATGGAACTTCCTGTGTTCAAGTTATTTCAAGCTATTACTCCTTGTCCTATCATTACACACCACCGAGAAGAGCCTGGCCTCATGTGTTTGCATCCCACCTTTTTTTAGATATTTATAATCACTAATCAGATCCCCTTCAGTGTTCTTTCCTTAAGCTGAACAGACCCAGGTTACTCAGCCTTTCCTCATACAGGAGATGCTCTAGGCCCTTTATCATCTTTGTGGCCTTCCGCTGGACTTCTTCTAGGAGATCCCTGTCTTTTTTGAACTGAGGGACCCAGAACTGGGTGCACTATTCTAAGTGTGACCTCACCAGGGCAGACGAGGGGGAGAATTACTTCCATCAACCTGCTGGCCATGTTCTTTTGAAAACATGCCAGGATCTCATTGGCCTTCTTGGCCACCAGGGCACACTGCTGGCTCATGGCCAAACTGTTGTCCACCAGAACACCCAGGTCCTTCTCTGCAGTGCTCCTCTACAGCAGGTCATTCCCCTAACCTGTACTGATGCACATGGTTATTCCTCACCAGATGCATGACTCTGTATTTGATTTTATTAAACCTCACCAGGTTCTTCGCTGCCCAGCTCTCAAGTCTGTCTAGGTCTTGTACCATCAGCAAATTTGCTGAGAGTGGGCTCTATCCCTTTATCCAGGTTGTTAATGAAAATGTTGAATAAGACCAGACCCAGCTGCAATCCCAGATCCTCCTTCACCATCAGAAGTCTTCCATTCCACAGACTCTCTCTCTTCCCTCCAGGCTCTGGGATTCCTGAGGGGTAGTCTTAGCATTAAGGACTGAAGCAAAGAAGGCATTCAGAATCTCTGATGTTTAACCTGAATCTTCTTTTGCACAACTTGAGGCTATTCCCTCTAGTCCTGTCGCTAGTTATGTGAGAAGAGGGTAACCCCCCCCACCTCACCACAGCCACCTTTCAGTTAGTTGTACAGAGTAGTAAGTTCTCCCCTGAGCCTCCCCTTCTTTGGATTGACTCATCTCAATTCCCTCAGCCACTATCTGTAACACTTTTGCTCCAGACCTCTCACACCTTTGTTGCCCTTCTTGGAAGCACTCCAGGACTTCTGTATCTTTCCTGTAGTGAGGGGCCCAAAACTGAACACAGTACATGAGGTGCAGCCTCACCAGCGCTGAGTACAGAGGGATGATCACTTCCTCCTGCTGACAGTGCTATTTCTGATACAAGCCAGGGTGCTGTTGGACTTGTTGGCCACCTGAGCACAACTGCTGGCTCGTGTTCAGCCAAGCATTGAACAATGCCCCCAGGTCCGTTTCTTCTACCCATTCTTACAGCCACTCTGCCCCCAGCCTGTAGTGTTGCCTGGGGTTGTTCTGGCTGAATGCAGGACCTAGCACTTGGTCTTGTTGAACTTCATCCCACTGGCCTCAGCCTAGCGATCCAGTACTGATGTTGATCTTCATTTCTCCATATATCTTCATTTTGAAGCCCTGTTTGCTGAAGATGTTCTTTTAATTAAGTTTTATGGTCAGCATGATATTGCAAGAGGAATAAGGAAGAGAATTAATATAACTGAGTAAGGCCCTATGTTTCCTTTTCACGTATCTTTGCTACTTGCCAAACTGCTGTGGCAATGAATGGCATGAAGGCTAGACATGAAATTATATGTAGGTAGCGTGTTTTTCTCCACAGTAGAAGGGAATACAGTCTATGACTCCCATGAAAATTTAAAAGCAGTGTTTACTCATGTTAGGGTAGTAAGATAGACTACTGAGGAACCTAAGGGTAATCTTGTAATAGTCTTATGTTTCATTATATTTTCTAGATATGGATTTAAAATTATTTGCTTGGGCTAATCCATTGGCTACACATCTAAAACAGCAGTTATAAATGGTTTGGAAAATGGTTGAAAAACAGAAATCACATCTAAACAAAATATGATGTCAGTGGAAGCGCAGAGCTATAATACTGTTGGACAGGTAAAATAACTGGTTGCTACCTTTAATCATTTTCTTGAAGTTGAGTTAGCATGTAGAGCTACAAACAAAAATTAAATAGTATATTCAGTGAGAAAGTCTGTTGTGAAATAGTCTTCCCTGAAGCATTGGCTGAAAATGATTTAAGGCATGATCTGTGTAAGTTGGAAGGTATTGTACTGAAAAGATTTGGAACTGGGCAGGAAATACTCAGAATAGTCTTAATGCATCAGTACTCAGGGAATTTTTTGTTCACTTGCGTTTTGTTGGAATTCTGATTGTTTTCTATCTGTGATGGTGTTGGCTGCACAGATGTGCTTTTACAACCTGATTTCTCAAACAGTCAAGTTTTATGTCTCTCTACGGGCATTTAAGATTAGAACTGGTGTTATTGCTAGCTTTAAGTAATGTAGACAGTCTGAGTTTGGGATAAAATAATCAGCACTACTTGTGTCTTTCAAAATATACACAAAGAATGTATCTTCACTTCCTTTGTTCTGCATCAACTTTTAAGATGTTGTTTCTTTTTCCTTAGTGTTCGTATTATATTTCTGTCCATCTTGCTGTCAGCAGACGGCATTTCCAAATTTTTGTGCTATTATGTAGAGAGTTTATGCAGCATACTGGAGGCTTAGCTGTTTAGCTAATAACTGTACATACTGGTTAAGAAACAAAATAGCATGCTATTTAACTTTAGAGAAATGTTTTCAGAGTATCAAATTATTCCCTGCAGTCATTTTGGACTTGACTCTCTTGCTTCTGTAGTAGAAAAGTGTTCCTGAATTTAGCCAGGCTATTTCTCCCATGAGAAGATTTGACAGTACTGAACTTTTTTCAGTTGCCTATTTCAGAAAGCCTTATTTCAAGTTAAGTTATACTGGACATGCTCTGATTACCCAGAGGCTTATCAGCTAATTGCACAAATTTTGTGAGTTGCTGATCCTACAATAATTGGAATATTTAAGGATGACAGGAATGCATAATTATTTTGGGAACCTTATCTAGTTTGAGCTGAATTGTGTTCTGAACTCATATACACCAGATGAAGTTTGACGTGTGATTATATTTATATCATTTGTATTTCCAATTTTTCCTGTTGCAAGCATCAAACGTGCAAGAATTAGCCATTCTCCCGATATGAATGACACACATTTTCAAAAACAGAGTAGAATCCAGTTGTTTTTATCTGTGTACTCTGAAAATTCTAAGCATGTTGGACCACTCTCCGGAGTCTGGAAGAGCTAGAAGTCTCCACATATGCTGGTAGTTCATTTGGTTCTAATGGGCAACGTGTTTCATGTGATTGCTTTTGAAACAAGCACGTTTATAAGACTAAACTGTCTAAAACTCTGTTACGTAAGCAATCATATTTTCCCACATTTGTTTTCATTGAAAACCTAAAGGCGCTCATTTTCTCTTCCATTCAAGGGAGATATATATTTTTTAATTTGGTATACATCTACAGAGAAAGACAAGGATTGCTAATTTGAAGCTATGCTTCAAATTTGTACCTACTTTACACCAGTATTGTAAGTGCTCTATTTTCATGACCTGGAATGGATTCTGAGTGATGTCAAATGAGCCTTTAGCCCATATTTGTGTAAACTCTTGTAATTTGCAATGTAATGTAATTAGCATAGGGATGTATGTTACAGTATACTTAGATTAGTCATATTGTAAGAGATAGTGAATTGGGAAGAGGTTGAATTGTGCAGAACAAGAAGAGGTTTTGGGAAGAAATAATTGCATCTTTGAGAAGGTTTTAACTGAATGGGAGAAGATGGGATGTGGTTGCTGCCCAAAGCATAAATTGTATTCCTGTGACGTTTGTTCTCTCTGCTCCCTTTATATTATGTAACAAAATTACTTTAGATCCACTCCACCTTTTGCTTCACGTATTTTGTTTCAGGATGAGTGCTTAATCCAGTGGGTTTTGGTCAGCTCTGCAATTAAATCTGGGGTATTTAGCCAAGTATATTAATTTCCTTTGGCAATACTACAGCTATTTTCATTTCTTCTGTCTGAAGAAGAGAGGAGAAACCTTGTATTCTCATAAACTGCTGAAAATGCAATCTGATAGTAAATGCAAGTGTTCTGAGATTTCCCCCCCCCCCCTTCTTTTGGCTCTGAAGGAAGTTCTGGTTCAGTACCTCTGTGACATCAAGGAACAGAACTGGCTGTGCTAGAGAATTCACCTTAGCTGTGGTGCTCTAGCTGCATGACTCTTGGATGGATGTTTATTTCCTTTTTTATTATTTTAGGGGCAGTTCTGATATATCTTGTCCCATAAGCAGCACATGTAATGTATGCATTGCCATCACCTTTCTCAAGGCTACCTCTAATTCAAGACTGTTAACCTCCTGCCTTATACAGTCTCCTACTTCTTCATTTTGTTCAGCTGATTTTTTTACTCTTCTTGCTCTTCTGCATGTGCATGGTAACAGAATTGAATTTTGGTATAGACATAGACTTTCAGGACTCTTATTGTTCACCAGCCTCTCACTTGAAGGACTTCTGCCCATGCCTCTGTGGGATCAAGTAGCACTGTTTCAGTCCCTGCTTGGAGGACCTTGGAAGCAAGCCTGTCTCCAGCTTAGCCATAGCCATGTCTTTCTGTGAACCCCGTCAATCTGTATCCTGATCCATGGTCAGACTTCTTGGCTTGACCTTAGAGCTGCCTTCTTACCACCAGCTTGTCTGGTAATCTGGGCTCATGTCTGACCCTGACTGCCATTCCTGGGTCAGCCCTGTGCCTCCCATGGTGTGATGTTGATGGGATGGGATCCTGCCCAGTGAAGCCCCTGCCTTGCTGGCCTTGTTGTCACGATTGACATCTGGCTCCCCCACCATTAGGGGCCAGCTGTTGGTGCTTCCTGACAGAGTTTTTGTAGGTGGATCTGTGATGTGATACTACTACTTTAGGTAAGTAGTAAGCATCGGAAACTTTTTGTACCTTTTCCAGAGCTTTCTTTTCATCTTAACTTGGCAGGAGATGGTGCTAATTTCTTGCAAATATACATTTCACTGTAAGTCTTTACACTTTTTTCTACCTGCACACTAAACTAGGAAGTGCTACAGTAGATTCACTCTTCGGGAGGTCTTAGTGCTTTCCAGAATTTTTTCCAGGGCTATTTTCTGCAATCTAAGAGAATATCACTATTCCTTTGAGATTTCTTCCACTGTAGAAAATAACAGAACGGGTCAAGTAAATGTGTGAAAACATGTTCCATAAATCTTTCCTCCTCTGAATCGCCTTCAAGGACATTTCCAACAAAACTGAAAGTTATGATTATATTTGCAATCCTAACTTGTTAGTTTCTTCTTTGAGACAGATCTTTTCCACTATATTCTGATTAGCTCTCTGGAGCAACCGTCACTTCCCAACAGAACAATTTGGAAAACGTGTCATTTTTAATGTATTTTAATATAATTTTAATATATTTTTAACATATTTTAGTTTTGGATGTGACAAAGATTCCCTTTTAAAATTCAGATTTCATACTAGGATTTAAAGCATAGGTCATGGCCTACTAAGTCATACAATTCTTTGGTGCTTTTTCATCACAACTTATGTTGTGGGTTTTTTTGGTAACTAAAATGTAAGTGTACTTACATGATCCAGATGCCTCACTTTTTTCCTTATTGTATGAAAAGCTTTTGTTACAAAATAAATGGTATTTATTTGAATTAGAAATTCAAAGCACTGTGTCCACTTGTCAGAAATCAATACTGAGCAGAGGAAGGAATGCCTCATAAATGTCGTCTTATTCTACTTGCACTATGCAACCACTGTCTGGGGAGGCAGAAAGGTGCTTTGAGAACCTGGAACATAAGCTAGAATTTTATTATCAAAATACAGAAAATTGGAACATGGCCATGAAAAATGTGTTCTAGCCTAACCCTGGGCAGGTGAGAACCAAGGGCCTTTCTCTCCCTCTAACACACTGATGCCAGAAAAGAGCAAGGGATATTAGATTTAGTACTGTAGGAAAGATTGAAGGTGATAAATCAAGCTGAGGTTAATGCTCAGCTCTTTGAAGGTGGACCTTTTCTGTAAAGTCTGGCTTCATAACCAGAAGTCTCAGCTTTAAGAACTTAGGAGTAAGGAAGAGGAAGGAAATGCTCAGATTTCTTTTTTAGGGTGTGAGTGTAACTTAAAAGCACAATAAACTACCAGTACCATGGTGGTCAGAAGAGATGATGATGATAGTGAAGAGCAACACTCTGACATTTATGAAGTAACTGGCAAACTGGTGATTAAACTTAACTCAAGATGTCCTAATTATATACAAATGACTATTTGAAACTTAACTATGTAGTGCCGTTTCTAGAGAATGTAAGAAGCAGCTTTTTAATGGCATACTTTGTAATGTGATCTGATCAGATCTGCTTCCTGATACGAAGAAACAGAAAGACAAGAAACAGGAAAAGCCAGAACTTGCAGTAACTTCAGACAAGAAACAAGTAGAAAAACGATTATTGTTAAGGTTAGAAGGGGAAATAGGAATATGATGAAGGCAACTTTAAAAAAAAAAAAAAGTGTGTTAACTAATGAAAGCATAAAAAGGGACCATGAGGAATAATTTACTTAGAACTCTTAAAGATCTCTCTTTCTCACTGCATCCCTTTGTCTTCTATGTAACTGCACAGTCAGATTAGAAAATGATGAGATACATATAGATAGGAATATCCCTAGCCCTGTTATATCAGATAACAGTGGAAGGCATGATAACCTGTGCTATAGCGTATTTTATTAGCCAATCAATTTTTCACAGTTCTGGTGTTCTGGATGAATTGTTTTCTTATGCCAAGCAGTGTAAATAAGCAGGAAATTACAGCAGCTTTCTAAATAAAAATTTTAAGTGGAAGAGTACATCTGAAGACATTGAGAATTTCTTAGAAAAACATTAGTTCCTAAAGTACTTACACTGATTTATAATTTCTACCAAGGAAAGATGCTGAAGTGCACTGAAATGCATGAGAATGTCTGAGACTTGTTTCCTTTCTTAGTGTCTGAGGTTCATTCCAATAGGGCTCCAGGTATTTAACTTCTAGGCTGTAATACATAGCTCACAGTTGGACTTCCTTCCCAACTGATTTTTTTTTAAATGATACGTATAGAACTCTACTCCGTTTTTGTACTTCTTTCCCTGTTTTTGTCTTCTGTTCTTGGTCGAGGATAGGTAGACCTGTTGGTGAAATTCAGATTGTGTGAGTATTGTGCATGTCTCTTTCAAAGGGAGTGCAAGGAAAAGTAGTAGAGAATTAGATGGAGGGGCACTCCCTCTACAGGCGAGAATCTCTTGCTCTCTTTCCCATCAGGCCAATGCAATGCAGAAACCAGTTAAGTGGCTGTACCAAGCCTCCACGGCGTGCTCTCCTTGTGATTTAGTAGTAGCATTTCCTGAGAAGCATTTTAAATCAAGAAATCCCAAGCCTTGTACAAGAAGATTTGAGTGGCTTTCTATGATTGATGTCTCAGTAGTTCAGGCTGAAGGACAGTAGTCATTATTTTCTGTCCTGAGTAATAACCTCAGAAGCTAGTGCTTCCAAGAAACTGTGACGTGGCAGCCATCTTTATATCCAAACCTGCCACGGGCTCTGTGGAACTTGTTCCTTTTTTGCTTGAAGTAGCTTCATGTAATTTGTACTAAGCTCAACCTTTTTTTCTCTTCTGTTACATTCTTACATTGAACATTTTAAAAACAACAACAAACTTAAAGATAAAAGAGAGCTTGCAATTTCTACTTAATTTCCTTTTCCTGTCAGTGATTCCAGGAAGGTGATGTCTAGCCAAAGCAAATTAACCTGGGGATTATGCTGTGAGTTCAGTTCTTTTCATCCCGTCTCCTTTTTAGTTAGTTCATCGGTTTCCATGTTGAGTGGAGTGTACCCAGTAGAAATGGGTACTGTGGTTAGCTTTCTGTTTCCTCCCAAATTTGGTAGCACTGATGCTTCCCCCATTGTGACAACATATGGATTAGAGAAATCGTTTTCACTCTTACATGTTAATACTTAAAAATACACAGAAATTTTCAATTTTGTTAGAGAATATTTTGGCCTGAAACAGAGGTATATAGATCTTGATTTAGGAGTTTGTGAGTTAATTTCTACAAATGTTAAAGTTGTAGGAAGTCGAGAGGAATTTCGAATACATGGATGTAACAGCAACGTTGGATTCACCGTATTTTCTTTTACTGTTACTTGGACTGTAGGAATCTGTAAGCAAATACATGCTTAGCAGAAGAAAGTAACAGATTTTACCTGAGCATGCAGTTTGTGATTTCAAGAGGAATTAAGGTGCAGACCTGGAATGGATGGAAGTTGCTTTGTTTGGAGAAGTTGAACTAGCCTGTCCTTTTTGGGGATTTGGGTGCCATTGCCTCAGGAGGTAGTCAGTAAGTAAACCTCATACATTGATTGTTGTCAGCAAACCACTTGAGACTGACAGTTGTTTCTTTCACAGAGGCAAATCCCTATTGGTCATGAAATTATACTATCCAAAGATCTGTTGTGCATTTTGCTTTTCTGTATTTTAATTTTTGAGACTAAGAGTTAGGAACTTTACTGGAAATGTTGTGATACGTGTAAAAATAGGAAAATGATTTGGGATTTTTGATTTAAATAATATGGATAAAATAATTACAGCATAATTTTAATATGCTGTTATGTTTTTAAGTAAAAGGAAGGATACTTTTGTGTTGAAACTAGCTAAATATTTTACTACTTCCCTTTTATTATTGCAAAGTATTTTCCTTTCTCTGTCTACTACTGCAGAATTCTGTATCTGAAATGGCTCTTGAGTCATAATCTGACTTCTGTGCCACCGCTAGTTTTACAGTTTCTAGTGTAGTGATGATTGAGATTTGCAGAGAAATTCTTATCTTGGTTGCAGCAGTACAAGTCCAGCAGAGTGTTAAGTTTCAAATTACTTTTTACTGCAGAGAAAGTTTGTGGTTGTGAACACACACTATTCCAGTTCAGTTGGTTAAATCTTGGAAGTGTAGTAGCAGGTATGGACAGATCTTTTGTCTTTATATGGAGAACAGGGCACCAGCCTCTGGATTCCAGGGAATTAAAATAATGTGGAAAGAATTAGGTATATGAATTGTTAACAGGGAATGTTGTACATTTTTCTGTGCCTCAGAAAATAATTCCAGTAATATTTATTTAGACTTTCTCAAAGTTTTTTATTGTTTACAGAAGATGTGCTGCTTTCTGGAATCAACAAAAAGAAGACTAAAATCACAGCTACCTTTTATTTGTGAAATTTGGGTTTCTACCTGCCATTAAAAAGAAAAAAGAGGCAGGGAGGGAATAGCAGTTTTGTGCCAATACCATATGCTTACTCAGTTCATATTGTGATGAACTGAGGAAGAAGGCAAAGCTTTCTTTTATGGAAATATATATATGGAAAAAGCCATGATAGGTGTGGGTTTTATTGCTGTTTGTTTGACTTTTTCAAGCAGCGAACCTAGTTTAAAGTACTATAGTTGGAACTTTCACAGAGAAAGTTTCTCATTCTGATTTAGTTGGTTGTTTGTTATGATCATTTTTCCTTTTCTGGTTTGTCTATATATTTTCCCCAAAATATGGAAGGAGTGGGAGGTTTCCTACTAGGGGTGTTGATTGAAAATTTCCTTAAGTTTATTTAGCTCGATATTTTAGTCCAGAGAGTTATCCATACGCAACCAGCGTACGTACCATCTATAATGGCAGCTCTGCCTTTAGCTGTCAGCACAGTGGTGTAGCCTGCAAGCCTTCAAACCTTTCTTTGGAAGAGGGAAAGAATGCATCCTTCATTTCGACTTCAATCAGAAATGACGTATTTATGAGACCAGTGTGACAGTAGTGAGTTCTGGATGCTTTTTGTGAGAAAGTACCTTCGAGTTTATAGTCAAGTTTTCAAACCTGTTAGTTGCCATTCTTAAAATTCTATGTCTAGCTTCCTGTGGTCCTCCAGATCACTCAGCAGAGCCATTTGCAAGCTCCATGCTCAATCTTTTTCATTCTGCCTTTCTAGGTCCTCTTAAGTTTGTACTATTCCCTTGAGAGCAGTCAGCTTAAGGGGATTATATATGCACTTTTCTGTCATTGAGGTCCTGCTTGGCCTACAGCATTGCTTCCTGCCTGGTGTGTCCTCACTGAACACAGTGTTACCAGGTACTGGCAGTAATGATGCAAGAGCCACAGCGCTGCTAGGCTGTGGAATGGCAGGGAAAGAAGGAGGCTGACTTGTGAGAGATAGTCTGCTGATACCAAAGGCTGAAAAGGATGGGTTTTTCTGTAGATGTTGAAGAGAGACACGACATCGTGAGTCCACTCAGGCAGAAGAAAAGGTAATGTTAATAGACAGGAGTAGTAGCCTATAGAAGGAAAGGATTGAGAGGAGATGGAAAGGCAGTGATAGTCATGTCTAGTCAATACAGAGCTTACATTTACAAAATAGGTCTAATACTTAGAAACATTGTGGTTCTCAGTTTCACCAAAATTTTCACTTGTCACCCCCTAAAATCTTGAGACATTTAAAGTATCTGTATTCTGAGTTTGTGTGGCTTACTCTCTGACACATGAGACCAGGTTATTCATAGGTCATGTTTTTGAGATTTCCCCTGCAGCCATAAGGAAAAGAAATACGGTATTTACATGAAAGGTGAGAATCTAATGTGACGTCTTGACTCAAGGAGCTGGAGCTTTAAGAAAACTGTAATGTCTCGCATTCCCAGGATAAAAAAAAAAAAGTTGGCAACAGTAAAGTTGGATGAAATTAAAAAGTAAAATAGGAAGGGGACTACTAGACTGGAGGGTCCCACTTATGCTGTTAAAACAGTTGTTCTCTCCTGTTGTTGGCTGTCTTTACTTCGACCGTTAGAGTTCAAAATTTCTTTACTCTTATGTATTTTTATATTGCTTAGTTTAATGGAACAAAATGTCTGTTGCATCGAGATTACAATCAGACATACTTAGCTGAAGGGAATCCCTCCAACTTTTATAGTTCTGTTTGCAATTTTACTCATTTCCGAGACAAGCATTCACTGGTCTGCTTCAGAGCAGCTTCATATCATGCTTTAAATACTGTTCTATTCTTTACTTAAAAATAGGACTCGCTCATCTTGTACTATCAAATACTGTGTTTTCAAAGGCTTGCACTTCTGTTTACATAGTCAAAGCAGTTTATCATTCAGCTAGGGACTGATATAAATCAAAATTTCTTTTATTCAACTGTGACATGAAAAAGAAAGAAGATTGCCTCAGTATTCTACTTCAAAATTATTCTGTAGGATAGGGACTCATTTTGGGAAGCTGTTATTCCTGAGAGCAGTTAGACACTTGTGTTGCCTATGGGCCAGCTGCAATGGCCAAGGATTCTGAGTGAGCCCCTGGCAGGGTTGGACCAGTTGGGTTGTAGGACTGGTGGTGTAGGGCTGACTGTAAAACCAGAGGCTACTTCCTGCTTAGGTTTTAACTGATGGTTTATTTATTACCAACTTCTTCAATAAAAGAAGGTGCTGTACCTTTAAGTAGCACATGCTGTCTAACCATCAACAGGCATCTTTTGCAAGCTGCTTTAGCCTGTTTCTCCAATCATGCCTGCCTAAGTCAATAACGCATTGCCAAACCTCCTCATGCATTAAAGGTTACCTTTTAGCTTATTCCATGAATCAGAGCAGATGCATAACTTGGCAGTGACCACTTATGTCCCTCCCCTTCTTTGCCTTATGCTAACTGCAGCCCCCCAGCTCATTGCTGGCTGAGCCCCCTCCCCCAGCAGGGAGAAGTCATTACATGAAGAGATCAACTTACCAGTTGTCTTCAGAGCAGTGGCTGAGAGCACAGCTCCTGGTCGTACAGTGAGTGCAAGAGAAAGGGGGAGAGGGAAAGGAGTCAGACCTAGAAGAACTAAAGGCTGTGTTACCGAGACACAAGTGCATCTGCTAGCTGTTAGTACTTGGCAGAGGGTTTTCTCCTCCAGGGTAGCTCTAACTTTGGGTAATAATGTTTGTCAGCTACCTGATACTAACGTTGCTCTACTTTCAAACAGCAGTGTTAGCAAGACCTGGGGGAGAGGTAAGCAAAGTATGTAAAAAATTGTTGTCTTGTCAGTTTTATTCCTGTCTTTTAAATGCATTGTGAATTATTTTTATGTTTGTAGAGTTTTTAGAATTGCATTACTTGATGAGTAAAAAGGCATAGCTTTTGATCATTTGTTGTGATGGGTGGGTTTGTTTGTTTGTTTTAAAGCCTGTAGGTACTGAGGGAGACTATCTTGGAAATTAGCTTCTTTCCACTTGATAAATGCTTTGTGTGAGATGACTGTACTATGTGATTTTTTCTTTACTAACAGAGAAATAGGATACTCTTTGTAGCAGTAGATGGTAGTGTTAAATTCACATCCCCCTCTTCTCCCCCCTGCCCCCCCCCAAAAAAAAAAAAAAAGTGTGATTGAAGAAGTTTTTACTTAGGATGTATCATGGGGATGTCAGTATGTAAAAAATGCAGATTCCATTATTTAATAACACTTTTGTGCAAATGTATGTAATACTCAGTATGTGTATTGTTGTTTTAGCAGGGCATGAAGAACTGTTTTTGTTTTAAAGAATGCTATACCATTAAAGACAGGCTATACCCATTCTTAATAAGAGAAATCTTAAGTAATGAAATAGAGCAGCCCTTCCTAGAATCTAAAAGGTTGCTACTTGATTTAAAAGAGTAGTTTTCCAGATTTCTGTTCTGATCAGAGCAGGCTTTATTTTTCTCAAGTTCTTCTTTCATACCAAAACAGAAAATTTCAGCGAGCTGTTTGTCATTTAGGAAGTAATTTATCAAATGTAGAATATTTCTTATCCAGTAGTTGTATCTAGTGATGTCAGTGGCAGAAAATACTTCTGGTACTTTCTACATTTGTTCTCCTTCTTTCAACTGAAGAATTATGTATATTTATGAATTTTGAAGGAATCTCTGCTTCCATAATGTGTCTTCTTTAAGTATATCAATAACATAACAAAGAAGCAAAGTGCCAAATAAATCTGAAAACAGTGATTCTGCTTTAGAGTTTTCTATTATTTTTTTTTTTAGTGCTGTCCTACATTTACAGTAGCCTAATAAAGATCAGAGCAATTACTTTTTCTGTTAAAAGAAAGTGGAGTTGAACTGGAAAAACCATCTTGTCCAGCACCGTGTGGTTGACACTCTGTCTAGCTCATATGCCTAGACATGAACTGTATTTTACCTTCAGGGTTTTTTAAAATGTGGAGTTGTAATGGTTGTGATTCAAGAAAACATCTTTTACAGAAATCTTGCACTGTCTTTGATCTTTTAATTTAAAAGAAAACAGGGAAATGTTTTCAACAGAATCTGAGGAACTTTATATGTGTTGATGATCAGAGTGACTGAAGGCTGGTCATTGCCTTCTCGTCACTGAATTGACAACTTCTTGTTTGATGCTGAGCATTGAAAATGATGACATGGTCCTGGTCACCTTGTCTAGGCTGGGGGACCTTAAATTTTGTGGTTGCTCATATGGAAAATATTTGTCATCACTACTTGTACATGTGGTCTTCAGAGATCCATATAAAGAAAAAGTCTAGAGCAGCAGCAGTGTTGCCTGCCAATTATCCTCGTTAGTAAGTAAAATAAAAGCAATGCTGTTTCTTACCTGGAAATGAATTTCTACAGTAAAAGTGCAATGTGGAACGTTTTAGCACCATTCCATATGCCAAGTAGCTTGAACTGTACTGTACTTGTTAGAATTTCAGCTAATACAGTAGACAGAATATGAAAAATGGCATATTACTCCATCTTAGAATTTACTAAAAGTGGTGATAAATTTTATTGTATTTTGTTAATGTGGATAATTTTGACAATTATGCAGTAAAAACATACTGTCTGCTTTTAATACAGTAATTCTTTGTCCTGTTTTATAAGAAACCACCTGATAATCTCGTGCATTTCCCTCCTTCGGCTACAGAATCTTGGCAACATAAATATTATTTCTCTAGGAAATTATTCAATTAGGATTTCTCCCATCCTGGAGAGACTATGATTTGAAGACAGGGAAAGTAAGCAAGAAGCCATTTTTAAAAGGAATTTACATTACAGTCTTGTGCTTCTTTGCAGCGTTCCATTTTCTTTTCTGAATATTTTTATTTATAGATTTTTATGTTTGAAGTTCTCATAAAATTGTTTATTTATGGTGGATTATAAGGTTGATGAGAAGTTGCTTTTCATGCTTTGCTTTTCTCTTGTTCTCCCTCTATTATGATGCTGCAGAACTTTGTTCTGGAAACAGAAAATTACAAAAATGGCACTTAAGAGTCATTACGGTTAACATTTAAGGAACAACTAGTACTGTTTCTAATAAGCGTATAGTTCTCTTTTGATTTTGAGTTAAGGAATGGGTTAGCGTGAAGTCAGTGGAATTGCATTGCATCACTTTTCCGTTTAGGAGGGAAATAGGGTTGTATAGCTGTACAACTTATCCATGTTTGCACTGGCCAAGAGCAAAATTATTCTGTGCTGCTTAGGAAATGAGCATGACTTTCTTCATCCTTAGCTGGAAGCTCTAGCTGGCACCTCCTTCTGTGGTCAGCTTTCCTAAAGGATCAGAGTTCAATTTCTGTCTCTCTGGGATGTTCAGGAATAGTTATCCTCATCTACAGACTGTCTTTTGGTACATCTGTTCTTACCAAGAAAGAGCTAAGAATTAGTGGGCATCAGGTTTGAAACCTACATGATGAGGAATTGTAAAATAAAGACAAAGCATTGTAAGCATAATATATTGCAGAATGCGTAAGGCCCAAACTCTTAATTGCAAGACAGTACCTTAATGAAGGTTTCCTCTTCTCCGCTTCTTGTTTGGTGGTTTTGAATTATCTTTAGCATAAAGATTGTTGTTTAAGTGCACTGAGCTTTATAAATCTTGTAGCATCTGGAGAGTTTTGCTGAGGAATAGCCTATCCACTATATTCTGGATTTTTTTAGCTCACATGTGAATGCACAAGTGCATCACACTAGCTTTAAATCATCATTCTTCACTCATTGTCATGCGGACAGCCTTTTCAGTATTCTTTTCAAAACATACTTTTCAGTTGCTTGTATTTTGAGAAGAGAATTTGCACTTCCTTGATTTCAGCTGAGTACTCCTCCCACTGTAACTGTTTCCTTAAGCTTGTACCTATTAGCCCTGAATTATTTCTGTTATTTCAATAGGTGTCAGTGAAGCTGTAAAAATCTACTGAATTACCCTTATCCAAAGTCAATTGTACACTGAGTTGTCACTGTATTCATGGCTAGTAGCATTTAAAAATACAGCCTAGCTTAAAAATCATGGGGATTATAAAATTGATGCAAATAATCATAATCTGATCTTAAGAACACAGTATATCAACAGAGAGCTTTCAGCAGGTTTAAGTGACTAGTGAATTAATACGTAAAATTTAAACTTAATGATTTTCAGTTGAATAAAAGCTTGAATAGCATTTGTTCAGTTAACAGGATGTTTTGCTGCGGCTGATGTAGTTAAATAAAGTTGTTGATAGAAGCAAAATTTTTCTTTGACTATATGAATAGTACGAGTTTAAGGATATGTGAACACTGGATGCTTTCTTAATGAAACGATTACTGTGATGGATAGAAGATACAAGACAAAGTCCCTACAGGTTATTTTAATATTTTTTTCTTATAAATGCAGTATTTTATTTAATCACAGATACGAAATACTTCCCTTTGGAATTTGGGCAAAGAGTGAAAACATCAAGTTCCACCTGGTAAAATGCATAAGGGAGTTTGAGTAAATTGAGTCTGAATTTTCATATGCTTTCAAATCTGCTGGTTTTGATTAGCAGCTTAGGGGTTGATACTTGAAACAGTGTTGTTTTACACTGTGTCCCAAGCTGCACGACTAGGAATAAATATACAGAAATGCAGAGAACCCTGTTTTCATGAGCTGACATTCATTTCTACTTTGATGTGGCTGTCTTCTCTGCAGTATGTAATTTGTCCATAACCAGAGGACCAAAGTGAACTTGTCGACATTTTAAAAGAGCCATCAGTTCTGAACAAGATCAGGTTGCACAGTCCCATTGCAGAAACGCAACCCATTTTAAGAAACTTCAGGACATGGATAGGTAGTCCAACACAATTTTAACTGAAAAGTTGGCGATGAGATGAGTGACAAACTTCAGGAGATTCAGTTCAGGCATTAATCCAAACTACATCAAGTAGACAAAGTTTCCTTTTTGGCCAAAAGAGGGTGTGCTGATGAGTTGCGTCAAAAAGAGTGGGTTGTTTTCCACTATCTTTAAAGTTGAACTGATTTAATTATTGCCTAAAAATAAGTAGATTGTTTTGGTTTAAGGAGAAACTAAAGCAAATTCTGATTAAACCTGAGCCGTTTCTTTTTTTCTTAATTATTTTCTTTTCTACTGTTTTAAAGCTGTGTGATCCTCATTGTTAGCTTGGAATTGTCATTTTTCTTTTAAAACTCTGTATTTCTGTGCATATATAAGTGCATAAAATTTCTTGTTGTACTGGGCTATGGAAGAAAAACCTTAAGAGAGTACTGAAAATACATCTTCAGGGTATGTGGAATTGTCTAGACTTCTTTCCTTACTGACTGATCTGTTTCTGAGGTGGCC